>JAQIWG010001301.1:0-25243 GCA_034695025.1 Chamaedrilus cognettii
TTGGCACGCTGCCAAAACCAGGGTTGTGCAGCGCGTCCAGTAAGCGATATTGTGTGGCGTCCAGACGCCATCTCTTGACGTTGTCAGCAGAACGACATAGTACAATGGTCTCGCGGTTACAAGCGTTTTGGGCCCTGTGGAGCAGTTTTTCTTTCATTTTGGATCAAACCTATCCTAAATCAAAGTCTAACCCAAACTATAAACATAAAAATGCAATTGTAAACCATTTTTAGTAATAAAATTATAAATTTGAAAAAAATACTAATAATGTCAATATACAAAAGTATTGGCAAAATACATCAATATTAAACATCGTGCTATAATGTGTATAAAAAATTAGTGACAGTAATCATTAAAATATAGATCCAGTGTGACCATTGTAACTTGCATGCAGCACAGTTTTACACTTGAAATGAAGAACTAAAAAGTAACAAAAATTCTAAATTTTATATTTATAAAGTATAAGTAACCAACAAGTAAACTAAATACATTTCTTTATCATTATTAAAGTGTGTTGTTATTGTTTATGATTTTGTTTGCTTATTTCATTTTCTACATTTTGAATTATAAATGATTCATTTTAATTTTTTACTTTCGCTTTTTGTCCTTTTTTAAATTTATTTATTTATTTATAATTTATTTTAAATATTCATTATTACTGATTTAGTAAGAAATCAATATTTGATGAATATATATAGAATCTCTTTTAGATAATGTTTATATAATAGATAAATTATATAATAAGTAAGTAGCAGTTCTTCAATGCAAGTCCATGGGCTATATAGGTTACACATGATTACAGTCATGGGTCTCATTTTGGATAGCAATGTGTAATTATGTAACCAATTTTAGGGCGTCTATACCACAGCGACGCCACTTCACGTCATCAATGCACACCACGTGACTCACCACGCGCCGTTAGCCCAACGGCTAGCCCAGCCGCTGTCAGTGTTTTAGCTCAGCCAGAGCGGCATGAGCCTGCACGGTGTAGTAAATAAGACCCGTTTTCTCTAAACTGTAGATTACCCAATACTGAAGCTAAAAATAAGCTTGAAGTTGCTGTAGATAACTCAATATCCGACCAATCAACTTGTAATTGTAAGCTAAGCGATTCAGAGTCAACTAACTACAGGAGAAGCCTTGGCCCGACTGTATATTGAATCGGCCAACTTGGACGTATACGGTTTTAAGCACTGGGCAGCTGATCGACCCGCTTGGGTCGATTTTGTGTAACGCACTGACCCATAGGCAGGCCAGTTTGGGACGATACGTAATTAAGACGTTAAGCCCTGGTCTATAGGATCACCGTATAGTCACGACTCACGGGAAAAAACATCGAGCGACGTCGTTTTTTCATTGACGCCTCTCGAAGATTCTTCGAGATAACGTTTTGTGTGAATCTTTATTTCACTACGAGGAGCAGAATCGCATAAACGATGTGAATAAATAAATCTAAGAAAAATAAAAACAAAATAGATGTAAGCACGGACATTTTGTATCGGCACCGCCTCTGTATGTATGCACCCAATTAATTATGGCAATCACTGCATACTAGATGTGCGTAGCGGTATGCGCTACATTGTACGTAGGCCTATGTCGATAGACCACCTGTTCAACGAGTGCGGGCCTGCCGGCAGGCAGTCATCCATAACAGCGGGCGCGCCCCAGGAGCCGAGGTCGTGGCTTCACCAAGAGACCCGGTGGCTTAGCCTACTCGCTGCAATCATTGAGAGAAGTCGTGGCTCATTAGGCGCCTTTCGACGTTCACGGTCGGTAGCCTACTCACGGAAAAGTATCGAGGCCACCGCAGTCTTCCCGTCGTTGATTGGGCGATAGTCCTAGGTACCCGCAGAGTCTCGACTGGTTATATACACACGGGGAAGCGGGCCTTTTTTTCGGTTATCTTTTTTCTTTCTTTCTTTCGGTATATCTTTTTCCGGTCAGCTAGACCTATCATTAATGAGCACTATAGCGCGGTCTGCTAATTTAAGCGGATTATTATGTTGTTGAAGCCTGTCATCAATTACCATTTGTTGGATATTTTTAATTGCAGACTTTAATCCACTGGCTGCCCGCTTAAGAGTCAGAGATTTTCACAGCCTTCATGTGTTATAGACGTAGCCTGAGCGCTATAGCGCCGGAAATTATTCTTAATTGTAAGACTTAATTCTAAGAGTAAGAAGGATTCGTACAGTCAAGGAGCGTTAGTCGAGGTTTCAGCTAAAAGACTCAGTCGAGGTTTACCGCAGAGTCTAGACGGTTTGCCTAGGCAACGGGAAAACGTCGAGCGAAGTGATCGGTGATTGGGCCCTGGTCAATTTTTATCGCAGTGTCTCGACCGTTTACCTAGGCATCGGGAAAAAGACCGAGCGACTTCGCTCTTTCACAGGCGCCCAGGGATAAGCTTACTAGGAGTAGTCTAGTACTCCAAAAACGACGTTTTTGAAACTCTACTCGGATTTAGAAATGGGCAGGAGTAGCATTATTCGTAAAAATGGGCTATGGCGGAGTGGGCCTATACTCAAGGCTTACTTCTTTTTTGAAAGGCATTTGAGTTCACTACTCCTGTTTTATAAGCAGCAGACATAACGCTACTCCTATTTTGTAAGGGCTAAACTAAACTCTGCAGGCGCCTCTCGATGATTCTTGGAGAGGTCCGGATTGGCAGCGCGTCTGCAAAACTCTGCATTTTCAATTCATTAGTCTACTCGTGCAGGCCGGGTCTACCGGCATGCCGCCATGCAGCCGTGAATGATGACTGCAGTGCGGGACATTCTTAGCGCGGCTCGTGAAGAGGATTGGCGCTCGCTCGGTGGCGCGACACAGGAATGTGACTCGAGCGAGCGCTGCGGTTGTTCTAAGAACCGATGCGCTTGAAAATGCTCGATCGATCCGACGCGGTTGGCTAGCCGGGCGCTCGTGGATCTCAAGGCAAACGGTTACTTCGAGAGCCGCGTCGCTCGACTTTTTTCCCGTAGTATGCTTTGCAGCCTCTGCAGGCGCTTTGTTTAGACTGGGCTTAAAATTTCGTAACGGAAAAATATCGTTTACCGATAAGCTAGTCCTATCATTGATCAACGTTATCATGCTGTCTGATAATAATGTTTAGTAATCTTTTATATTATGATTGTGTATTATCCGTTATCATTGATTTTGTCATTTTAAATTAATAATCAAGGGCCGTTCTAATCCTCAACTTCATAGCGAGGCGCTGCGGTGTAGTGGTTAAGGCGTCGGACTTTTGGTCCAGAGGACCACGGTTCAAGTCCCCGCCAGGCAACTATGAAATTGAAACCATGGCGTTACAGGCCCTTCGTCAATAAGGCTGTTAAACACCCAAGTGTCGATAGCTGCTAATCCCGTGCCAGATAATCATTTATTCAGTTGACGTCAGGAAGGGCATCCGACCGTAAAAATCCACCTCCTGCGGTCCTCAACAGGGCGCATACACGTGCGTCTAAACCTGTGTGAAAATATGAATATTAATATTGGTATTCACCATTGCGAGTTAACCACGAGTTGGCTCAATCGGCGGATTGCGTGATGTCACGCTGGGCACAAAAGATTGACAACCGTCACTCTCAACTCGCCGATTGACCAACTCGAGGTTAACTGGCAATGTTGGGTACGGATATAACAGAATAGACGAAAGAAGGCGGTTAGTTAGTTTAATCAGCTAGGGCCGCTTTCATATTAATACGCTTGAGGGTGGGTAGGAATTTGCATCTGCGATCAGAGCGAGAAAGCGAGAAAGCGAATGGATAGCTTCAAACAGCTTCGCCAGTAACAATTATTTGTGTTGAAATAATGATAATTGTTAGCTTGATAATTTGAGGCCTATTAAATTTCGATCGTGAGGCGTCTCTGTGGCATGTGAGCGATAACGAAAGCAATTAGCGTCTACTCTCATGGAGGAGTGAAACTTTATTGACAAAGCGATCGCCTAATTTTATTGACTAACACCTAATTTATGCATTTCCTGCGTGAGCGAGCCTAGTTAGCGAATTTCTGGATTCTGGCTGTCGACTCAGGTGTTGAGATCGTTGACGCGAGGTTCGTGCGCTGAGAAAATCGATATTGTATACATGCAGAAGCAAACGGCGCTCATGCATGGTATAACATTATTGGCATTGGGCTGATTTCAAGCCGGAATCTCAGAGCGGCATTTCGATATTTTAAAGTATTTGTACGCAATGGAGCATTAATTCTTGTAAATTATTCCGCGTAGTGTGAAAATGTAAAATGAATTTAAATGTATTACCGGTATTTCAATTAATTGGTTTAATCATTAATTTTTTATGCTTCGCCTAAGGATGAGTCAGAAGCGACTAATAATCGACGTGGACGCTGATTACGAGGAGTCCGGACTCACGGTCGCGAGGCAGGCTAAACGGCGAAAGACCTTCGAGAAAGATGGTAAGTGGACCTATTTTTTGTAGTTTTGATGTCTGAAATATGCTTAGAGCTCTGTATATTTCTGCTGTAGAAGTATAGCATGGGCCTAAATCAGTACAATATGTTAGTATCTCGTTTTGATCAATCTTGTTTTGCATGATTTGTACGATAATTGTGTTGTATCGTGCGTGTAGGCCTATGTATGTATTTGTCTTGTTAGTACGATTGTTGATGTGCAGGCTGTTTTATGAAGCATTAAACTTAGAAAATGAGGCTCAGCTCTGATTGGTTGTTTCCATCAGCGAAACAGTCGACCATGCGGTGCATGCGGGCCGTCATTGGTCGCGAGTTTGTGGAGGAGATACGCAGCAAGGAGGCCGAGATTGACCTTATTGACCAGGCAAGCAATATCGTCCAATAGTTGTCTCAATTGTACGGGGTTCACTGTCAGTTTCTGCCTCCGAAAACGTTCTTTGTGCGACTTACGCTATTAATGCTCTTTTAATATTTATACTCCTTAACCATATATATTGTGCATCTTTTTTTGGACGAATTAGCTTCCTATTATTGAGTTTTTTATTACGGTAATATTTATATTAATTGGTTGAATACTAAAGAAGATATTGGTAATGAAAATGCTAAAGAACTTGCTATGATTCAGACTGGTAATTTGTCAATCATCGAGTATTTTCCAGTAAAAAACGTTCTTTAAAGTTTAAAAATATCTAATTCATTTTTGATGTATATTACTGTGAGATATATCATGCAGAATTGAGAATTATTTGATTTATTTCTTAGTTGCTTTAGGACCTGTTTTTCCAACACGGATTTAATGATGGTAGTTCAGGATTTAGTGGTGGGATAAATCCTGAGCCACCATTAAATCTGTGATTTAACCGCCATTAAATCCGTGTTGGAAAAACCAGCCCTTATGGTCAGATGTTTGTCTGTAGAGGCTAAGCAATGCTAGAAGGCAGATGGACAGACTAAGAGCCTGCGTCACTGCCTCGCATTATGCTCGCGTTGACATCGCTCCCAACACAGTGAGATATTAACTTTTGGTCAATTTTTACGCTTTGATAAAATAACCATTACTGTATTTCTTTACTCTCAAGACTGACTCTCAAGACTCTTTTTCAAGACCGAATTGTTTTGAAATCCTGCACAATGCGGAAATATCTTTTGACTTTTGTAAGTATTTAGTTAAAATAGCAAAAAATACGACGTGCAATAAAGCACAATATAATATTATTTGCTACCGATGCATATATTTCAATAGAATTTTTATATATTGATGAAGTCGTGGTTTTTGTTGTTAAACACTCAAATATAAATTGTGCATTTCCTGTGTTCGTATTCAACATTTTATTAATAAAATCATGATTCACTGCTAATGCAAGTAACCGCAGACCTAACTGACCTCCTTTTTATCATGTAATCTGTTAATGTCCATGTTTTCACACAGGTTTGCACATTTTTGTCCACCCTGATCGGGACTGTGGAGCTGGGTTTTTACGGCCGGATGCCCTTCCTGACCACAACTGCATATATAGTTATCTGGCGCAGGATTAGCAGCTAGCGACACTTGTTTCTTTAACAGCCTTGCTGAAGGGCCTGTAATGCATGATTTTTATAGTTGCCGGTGCGGGAACTTGAACCCTGGTCCTCTGGACTCAGTCTGACGCCTTAACCACTACACTGCCGCGTCTGTAATGTCGGTAACTGAATACTATTAAGTATTTGTGTTTATATGCTACAGGCAGTGCCGCCTGCCAACATGCCCATACCTATCCATCCTGCCGTGAAGAAACTCATTGGGAAGTCACCCCTGGTTTCCAATCTTCTTCCGCCCGCCTCCTGCCGTGAAGGGTCGAACCCCCGACCTTTGAACTCGGCTCTTTCCTCTTCTTCGGTGCGCTTGATTGATCAAGAAAGATGGATTTTTGCATTTTTTGTGTTTAATATTTTGTCAGCTTTGAAAGAAAGCCTGTGAACGATTTTCTAAATGAATGGTAGCGTTTGGCGTGCAGTACTAATCATGTACCAGTGTACTTATTTAGAACCATAATAACAATAATAATAATTGCGAGTTTACAGTCCGGTTCGGTAAAATGACAGACATTGCACAAAAGCCAAACTGTATTTGTTCACTGCTGTTTCAGATCGACATTTTTAGCAACTGTCGTTTTGCACGATTGTAAATAATCGCATCTTTGGTATATTTATTTTTAATTGACAAACTACTTCTTGTACGAATGATAAGAAAGTTGAGGTAACGTTACATGAATATGTGCAATATGTGCATTATGTGCATTATGGCAATTGCTTTGGAATTTTTAAGTTAGACATCGCGGTGGCTTGCGCTTTGCGGCAGCTGTCTTTCGATGTTGGCGCCAATTCAACTACGAAGTCTGGGGGGTTTGACGACCGACGGACAGGGGGTTCATTAGGAGGGGGGACCCGTGCCACACAGTTCCGACCGGAGGAGGGGCGGAGGGGCGACAGGTTCAGGGTTCTCCGAACGGTCGTCGTTGGCAATATATCTCAGTGAGCGGAGTGGAATTCAGATAAAATTATTTGTCTGTAAATTTATTCTCATTCTTGTTCCTAGTCCTTTCTTCTAAACCAAAAACTCCCGTTTTACTATTGTTATTAATAATAATCGATTTAGCGTCCATTTCGACGCCTAATGACGTGATCGGGGACCTCGCCTCGATTTCAATTTTAAGATTATCTTATGCATGCCAAGCCGATAGGTTTACATTGGCTTGATAACAAATGTTATTTAATTGAGCTGACTTTGTCTGATTGTTTGGCGGATAATGCCAGACATTGTTGATGATGATGACTTTGAGCGTTTATATCATTTACGTGCGGTGGGCGTATATATTATTTACTTCTGGTGGGCGCTTATATCATTCACTTGTAGCTTTGTTCAAATTGAAACGTATTTCTTCACGCTATCGTATTTGTTAATATATGCATTCGCTTTTTTATTCATTCGGTTGTATTATATTGTATTCAGTTTAATGTTAGTTTCGCTGTCCGCGGTGCGCCCAGGTACCTCGTAGATCGAAGGCCTTGCGACAGAGCGAGCCACAAGTTTGTCGTCTACGTCAAGACAAAGAACGGGTGTCCTGAGGAGATTGGTGCGTTTGTGTTGAGGGTAGTCTTCTATCTCGACCCCTCCTTCCGACCCAAGGATGTCATCGACGTACGGTGTGTGGTCTGGGTTGTCCTTGTGTGAACTACATTATGTGGCATGTCTTGCTGTGTGAACAGTGTACATCAGCCTGGTTTTATGCCTGGCTTTAATAGCTGAGATATCTCTAGGGTTGGATATTTGTCGAAGAAACGTTCAAACAAATATCTATTGGCTCTGCTAAATGTCGTTTTGTTTTGAGTCTTGTCTGTGATTGAACTTTGCCTGAGCTACTTCATATTTCTGAATCATCGGGATATTAGAACGTTGAGAAACCTTGCAACATTGCTTTTTGTAAAATATCTTTGCTTGTCTTATGATGGATTTCAGTTTGATCTTATATTGTAGACGATATCAATAGTCCATGACTTATAAAATAAACGATGTATTATAGCCGCATGTTATTTAGTATAGAGATGCAGTATTAAAGATAGCGTAAAGTCGACAAATTCTGTCAGTTGACTGCATTGTCCTCATTTCATATCTTGACCAGATTTAGTTGAAACTGACCAGTCGCTGCGCTCGTTTCCAGACGGCCTCCGTACCGCGTGACGCTGCACGGTCGCGGGGATTTCCCCGTACGAGTCGACCTTCACCTTCGCACGGGCAAGGTCGTCAGTGTCATCCACGAGGTCAAGGTGAGTAGTCGATATATACTCCAGCAATGGTTGTTTGTCTAGATCTACAAGATCCTCAATATACCGAATTGGTTTGCCGCCCAGAGCTATTGGAGCGCGTCCTATGAGGCGACAAAAGAAGTGGGAGCGGTTCTGTGCGGGACTGGGAGGCATCGAACCGGATAGGAATAGTCTTCTTACATCACAGTATATACAGTCTTCGATTTAAAATTCAAGAGCTCTTAACAAGCGTCAATAAACACTACACATTGCCTTACGCCTGGTGTATGAATGATCAATTTGTGTTAATTGTCATGACTGTTTAATTTGGAACAAAAAAAATTGAAACAAAAACTGCCTTTTTTGCCTCTTGTGAGCTAATAACTACCGAGTGATGGTGAATTTTGGTACTAGTTAATTTCTTCATCAATTTCTTGGCTAATTTCTTTTTTAAATTGTCTTTCAGCTCGATAGAACGTGCACAGGATTTGTTACAAAGGGTCCTGATCGGGTCAGCCTATGGCATCAATTCCTTTGCGATGCTATTTTAATGTTTTTAAATTGTATTAAATCTAAACTGCTTGCGCTTGTTGTACTAATTTTGTTTACTGCTTTTAGTCGTATCTGATTGTATCCATTGGCTGTGCAGCAAGTTGATTTACAGTGATATTTCAACCATTGTCGTGTATGAAATATCAAATTTGAATTACTAGTTGAATGTTGATGCGTTTCTATGAATATTGTATCGTATTTGTTTTGTTTTTGGATGTTGATGCGTTTCTATGAATCTTGTATTGTATTTGTTTTGTAGTACCTGTAGATCATAGTAGCTAGATAGGGTAGTACTGCGACGGGCGCTACAGGACGAGTTGTGGACGCCATTTTGTAGTAGTTTGTTTATGTTTCTATGGTAATTTGGACCAATGGGCGCGGTACTTTTTTTCAATGGGCGTGTCAACAATTAGAAATGGGCGCGTTTGTCGACAATATTGCTTCACGCTATAGGCTAAAGCATTAGACATGGGCGGGCACGACTACAAAAAGGCGTCCAGAGCGATCTGTGGGCGCTTATCATTGGACCAATGTGTCGCAGTACTTGCTTTTCGACATATTTTGCTGTAGATGTCAGTGATATATTAAATTTAAAATTGTGATTATATTTGCTTAGTTTCTGAAATACGTTGTATCTATTTGTCGAATTACCCATTAAAGGATGAAGTTCTTAAACTAATTAATTAAATTCTTCTTATTTTTCTTCCGTGCCCAGGAGGTTGAGATCGAACTCGAAAGAAATGACCCGTTTGTCGCTCATCGCCACGGCGACACCGTTCAATTCCACGGGGGCGCCGACGTCAAATCGGAACCGGGGGCGTCGCCGGAACAGCAAGAGGAGAAGTTTCAAATAAAATCCGAGCCGATCGACGAGTACTGCTGCGATGAAAAAACATCGGAATCCTGTTTTATGAACGGCTTGGAAAATCACTCGAAAGAGGATTGCGAAAACGGTCGGGTGGACTTGTGCCTGGAAAACTGTGTCTCCGTGGGGCAGGATTTGGAAAACTGTCCGATGGTAAAATGCGTGGAAAACGGCTGCACGGAAAATGGATTTGCGAAATCTGGTATAGATAGCGCCTCGGGGGAGTGCTATGCAATAAACGCTAACAGCCATAACGGCAATGCTGTGGAACATGGGTACTATATGGTTTTACCCGAAGAAAGCAACTTACTGGCATCCGGCTCTGTAGATGGCAAGGGCATGAGGCCGGATTTGGTGCTGAGTCCGAATCTCCACACGTCTTCGTGTACAGCCATATCGGAGAAAAATAGCCCAGATGATGCCTTTTGCTTAGAAGCCAGATCCGGCGCGGCAAACGAATTAAAGCCAGATGATCCTTGTGCATTCCGTCCAGCTGGTTTGATGGAGAAAATCGTGGCGGATGAGCTGGAAAAGAATTCGATGGGGGAATGTTTCCATGAAACTGTGATATCGGATGAAAGCCGATTGGCTAACGGACGTTGCTTTGTGGACCAATCAAACGAAGGCTTTGCAGAAAACATGGAATTTGTATCAGAATGCGTTATTGGTGATTCCCTCGGAGGTAGCGCTGAGAATACACGTGAAGAATGCGTCGTGTCGGAGAATGCAGAATACACGACGTTGGATACGACGGGATACGTTAATGACTCGATACGCTCCGGATTTGATCGACTCAAGACCGGTGACGTGTCTGTGATACGTGTCGATTCTTTGGTCGGTGGAAATGATTGCGATTCAAGATCTGAAGATTGGCAAAATTTAAAGACAAGCCATTCAGAGACCATAGAGTCTCCACAGCAGATTTATGAACGTCCACAGATTACGACTGCTGCGGAAAACAAAGCAATTCCGTGCAGCGGAAACAATGGTTTCGTTTTGTCGGAACACATTTTTGCGCCAAGTTCAATTAATGTCAGTCCGACTTTGACTTCGTCCAAATCGACTTCAATTAGTGTCAAGACAACTCTGATTATCTCCGACCCCATTCAGATTATCAGGAATTCCACTGCGCCTATTCCAAATCCCGTTCGGAGCATTGCCAATTCCAGTTCTGTTATGACGAATACAACAACTTTAGGAGCCAGTAATCCAACTTCGATAGTCACCACTCCACACCGTATTGTCACCAAACTCGCTTCCATCAGACCAACCACGACTACCGCAACAAAAGGAAAACAGCCCATAGTCATTGCCTGTTTGCCAAAAATCATCGGAAATTCCAGTGGTGCAAGGCAGCCTAACTGCCAGAATGCCCCGATCGTTTGTTCTCCTGCTGGCCCTCGTGTTCTAGCAAACGTAACTGCCGTAAACGGAGAAGTTTCCTCGGAATTTTCCGATTCAACAGGTGATATTCCTGAGATGGTTATTAGCAGAGAGATGCCTGGCTTAGTTAATAAGGCAGCAACGAGCATGGTTATTCCAAAAGCAGCGGGAAAACCTACGGGCGTGGTTAATCTGGGAAGCAGAACTGGCAGTCCGATAGTGGTGCGAATTCCCAGCAGTCCGGGAAACCCGAGAGCTGCAGGTCGAACGCTTGCAACAGGAATTTCCCAAGTCGTGGGAAATTCCAACACTGCAAGTGTTAGAGTGACGGGGGTTTCCTGCAGTGCGGGAATACCCACAGTCATTAGAAATCCAGGAGGCAGCGGCGGAAATTTGCGTATGACCCTACTCCAGTCTACTGCAAGGCTTTCACAGGATTCCCAACGAATTTCCGGCTCGCAGCTTCCTGATTCTTCCGTGTTAGGAAAAACCCATACCCTCCCGACTGGCCCAATGCGACCATCTTCCGGCCCGATTTACGTTCTTGTCGACGCTTCAAGATCCACGCGCACCGATTTGCAGAAACCGGGTCAGGGCGGGTCATCGATAGCGAATCAGGTTGTGCTCGTTTCGACCAATAGCAAATCACCATCGTCGACAATGCAGGTGGTTAGGATTTCCAAACCTACCTGTGTTTTGCCAGGTGCCGGAAATTTGTCGGCTGCCACTGCGCGTAATTCGCTTGCCACGGTAAGCAGTCTGCAACGAACTGTGGTCATCGCCAATTCTGCCAGCGTGCGAAGTACTTCCGCCAAGAATAATTCTGAATTTTTATCGGATAGGAATTCCATTGGAGCTTCACTTCTTAGACCGTTAAATGCAGTACGGGCTGCCCCCTCCCCCCTGGTGGTGGTTTCCGTCGCCACGCCTAAAGCTTTCCATCCGGCGGGGGGCTTTCCGAACCTTTCCATTCCGGAGCAGTCGCCGCAGCGAAACAAAGAGTACTGCGGAAGAGACGGAAAAATTCCCAAGCCCCTCATTCTGCCCCCTGGATCAAAAAATCACATCCCGCCACCATTGGTCGAATCGCGAGCCAATCGCGTCATGCCAAAAGTCCTCTGTAAGATGACGATCAACGGACAGACTGTCATAGTCGAGGACGCCGCTAAACCGGTCGTGGGAAAACCAAAACCTACCCAGGGGGGGCCTGCAGGGGTTTTTCCAGGAATCATGGGCAAAATAGGAGGCGTTTTGACGGCGTCCGGGACCGTCAGGGGTGGTGCGAAGGTACCTGGGGAAGTTGAAATTGTCAGGGGGTCAGGAGAAAGAATTTTGGAGCTAGTTGGGCGAGGGAGGGGTTGTGTTGAAGGGGCTGGCGCGGAGGGGGAAAGGATGGACTTTAGTTGGGCGTGTTTGCCGAAGGATAAGTTTACGATGTTCAAGTCATTGAAGGGCGGCGGGGCGGCGGGGGGCGTTGTAAAGAACGAGGAACAAGAGGAGAAACCAGACGCAGAAGCCATCGTTACCAATCTAAGGTAAACTGTCGATAGACCTGTGATTTTTACATTTATTGCTGCTTGCTGCTGTGCGCCTTATGACGACTTTAATCACAAAGACGTCATCCTAGTGACACTATCTTAGATAAGTGATTAATGCGAATAGTGATTAATTGATTAATAGTGTTAATTAACGTGTAAAGTAATTATTGCATTATTGTGATTGATGTCTAATATTAAATTAGTAGAAATTGTATTTGAAGGTATGAAGTTCATTGGCGTGTAACGATACATCTGTTTACTCCTCCATTTACTGCGGTCAACAGAGTCATATGTGCTTGAAGTCGCCTAGTGAATATTCCCGAACAGAATTATTCGTCGCTTATATCCGTACCCACCATTGCGAGTTAACCTCGAGTTGGTCAATCGGTGAGTTGAGTTGAGGTGTCACA
The DNA here is from genome assembly GCA_034695025.1 of Chamaedrilus cognettii. Classification (NCBI taxonomy): domain Eukaryota; kingdom Metazoa; phylum Annelida; class Clitellata; order Enchytraeida; family Enchytraeidae; genus Chamaedrilus; species Chamaedrilus cognettii. The sequence continues at coordinate 12,963 of JAQIWG010001301.1, forward strand.
CAATCCGCCAATTGAGCCAACTCGAGATTAACTCGCAACGGTGGGTACGGATATAAGCGATATAACACTAACATGGTATCATAAGGATCTTGTGCTTGCGATGTTGTCAGGTTGGAAGACTACAGCAGCATGGAAGATCTTGTGTCCTCCCTCGCACTTCGACACTTTCCCCTCTTCGGCGCGTCTGTCGGTCAGTTTGTCCAAATGTAATTTTCTGTATATTATGCTGAGCCGTTTCAAGTCGAATTTTTTGATTGGATGTGGGCAATGTTGTGCATTTTTATTATTAGCAACGTTGAGCAACACTTGGTTTTTTACTTCAGGCTCTGTTTAGATATCGAGTAGCAGTCCCACACTTGATCGTATAATTTATTTATTAACGTATATTACATTCGTATAAACTACACACGATGGGCTAACGGTTGAGCTGTTGGTTTGGCTATAGATCGCTCCGTGCACCCGTACTCTTGCAGTTCTTGGCTGGAATATCAGCGCTATAATGTTGGCAAGCGAAGAGCTGCCGAGGTAATAAAAAAATTGATCAGTAAACTAAAAGTATATTGTCCTAATTTGAAGTGATATAATCTGCCTGTTTTGCTTATTTGTTAAATCGATTTTTAAATTTAAAAGCTGGAAATTGACAATTTTAACTTTGTGATATCGCATTGAGATAATATATTTGAAATTATTGTGAGATTCATGAAGGATCAGTGTAATAGAATTAAACTGAACAGTACTGCGAAGTTGCAGATTTAATTGTTTCTTAAAAACATCGGATAAAATTTAGTTAGAAGAAACAGAAAATATATATATTTTTTTTATTCTAGCGCATATTGACTATACCTGTCCATTTATTCTTTTTTCGTTATTTTTGTATCAAATTATTGCATTTACTGTAATATATGTATTTGTTCTATTAATACGCATGTTTCTGCTGTCACTAGTTATGCAGGGCGATAGCCTTGCAGCGAAGGCTCACACAACTGCTGGCCGATAGGGGCGGAACGTTGGGTGGTGAAGCAGTCTGGTCGCGGCGACGACTCGTAGTCTGGTGTCGGCAGCACCTTTACACGCCCTTCGACACCGGTCTGTGGCACTGCGAATAGTTTCTGACAGCTTTCTGTTGTTAGAATTCTCTACAGTAGTAACTGATATGCGTGAACATTGAGTGTGTCTCTAGAGCTATACCTTTAGCTTCCATAGTTTTCTTTGATTATAATATTATTTTTGTGTTCTTTTTTGTATTTTATTCCTGTATTGGTAGGCTTTAGATAGGACACGGGTGTACATCTATATCTTCATTTCTTGTATTCTTTTGCTTTGCCTTGTTGTTGTGCTCTGTGGCTGCTGCTGTACTATGTCTGACCCTGTGTGGCTGGAGTTTAATTACGTCGTCCTGTGGAACAAGTGGAAAATTTCTCTGAAGTCGGAAAGCTCTTCGATGTAAGAAATTCAAAGTATCCATTATTAGACTTCTGCTAACTACTACTAATACTACAACTAGTACTACTACCCCTGCAGGCCGGGGAACAAAGAATTGGCCTGCAGCCCAGAGCTCCCCGGGCTTGTCGTCAAAGGCGACTGAAGAAAAGGGAGAGCGGTTCTGTGCCGGCTCTATTGCACAGAACCGGACTGTACATAGCCCTTGTGTGCTACACAGGGTCCCTAAACTACAAAAAGACAAATAAACTAATGCTACTGCTAACAATACTAGCAGACCTATTTGTTACTGTAGCGATAATTGCCTGTTTTGTATTTTATTGTGATTTAAAATTGCAATTATTGTCTCGCAGAAACCACGATCAAGTTTGATCGATCGTCGGCTGCTGAGCGCCCTTTGCCGGACTTTTACTCGCTGACCGGCGCCGAGGGTACGCTGGAGGAACTGGAACGACTAAAGGAATCAGTGAAACAACCAGACGACAGCGACTCGGAGCTGGATGTTGTCAGCGTGGAAGGTCGGTGCAGCCTTTGGCAAGGCAGTTTAGAGTTGTTTGCTGCATTGGCGCATTGCAATGGGCTTGTTTATTTATTGGATGCACAGTATATATGGATCTTTATTTTACACAAGCAGTGTAGTGCAGAGAAAAATTCAAATAATGCAAAGATAATATATGCAAATGAATTTGCAGAATATACTGTCGATCAGGATCGACAGGAAGTGCAACGTGTTCTTGGATATAAATGCCTACTATGAATGCAAAAAGAAAAAGTTATTTTAAGAAACTTTGAAGTGATTTTTTGCTTTCCATCTCTAGTAGCCAGTCAATGGATTTTTGATGCTGTTGTTTTCTAGTAGAATCGCTGCCGAGGGAAGCCAAGAACCTGAAACAAGAGCTGTCGCCCGCTCGCCGACAGTTTGTCATCAAAGAAATCCTCCCGTCGTCGATCGAGGCTCAGTTTGTGTGCGAAACAGCCTCTCAGGTGTGTAGTAATTTAAATTATCACTCTTGTTTTCTGTTCTTCGTTTTGATTGCTCTAGCTTCCTGTTCTTAGTTTCGAGTGACTACTAGTAAGCAATAGGAGAGACTTTGATACAGACTAGACCCAGAATTCATCATCATCATTCCGTTTTTCTTCCCAATTTAGTTTTCTCGGCAATTTTTCCGTCTATGGCATTTATCTGCTTTTTCTTCTACTTCCCTTATGTCTCTATATGCGTCTGCTTCAGTGTTTGCCTGGCTGTATGTGTAGATTGGAGTGCGGATGTCCCCGGTGCCGGTGTTGCCGCTAGAGGCACCGCACGTTCTGTCGTCGACAGCTGAGGAAATGATGGCAGCCGTAAGTTTTTACCTCACACTGCACTTGGTACGACAATTCCTACTTCTCAAAAAGACTGAACTTTTTTGTAAGAATGCACATTTCGCATTCTCAGAAGCATAGAATGACCATTTTTTAAATGCCACATATATTTCATTTTAGAAAAAAAAAAATATTTGAGGCGCCAAAATGGACACGAATTAGACTTCATTTTGGCTCTTTGTTGACTTTAAAATACTGTTTTCTACTAATTACAAATATTGCATTTTTGCAGGAAACCACATTTTTATGACCTGATGATATTTACAAGTTGAAATCTGGGTCACGCTAGCCTTCAGATTCAGTGTCCTGTGATCTGTTTGGTCAGAATTCAGTTTATTGTGTCAATCACGAGTGTTGTGATTGCGCAGGCGCTGAGGGGGTTTGTGAACGAACTCTTGCGAACTTCGGCCTCTCTACTGTATGAAGATAGCAGGTATTGACGTGAGCGGACTGAGCCTTTTGTTGTCCATTCTGTTGCATCTATGTTTTCATGCAGGTTAGATGTTTTGTGTCCTGGTGAGGACTGCTGGAGTCTGAACTAGGACCTGGGTTTACAGTTTGAGCAATTTGTTAGACCTTGTAGATGTGTTATTGAAGCGTAGATTTCTAGCAGTATTTATTGGTCCCAGTGTCATACTACTACTCATTATCTACTTTGTTGTTTGAATATTTCACACTATCCCCTGGTCTGATATCAATTTATCGATGTCCGTTACGTTGTCCGCAGGCTACCCGACCTCCTGTCTGCCGGCGACATCTACCGAGCAATCATGTCTCGCAAGCGCTTTGAGTTTCTGACCAACGCGCGACTGGGCGTCGAACCGGTGGAGGATGGAGGGAGTGAAGCATCGGACGAATAAAAGCCTGGATCGACTGATTGTGGGGAGAAGAAAAAGCTGTTATGGTAAATGATACAGTAAATGGGCAAGAAATAGCGGCAGTAACAAGTAGACTAATGCGGGACGTAGGCTGTATTATTTTAGCGTACATCAGTGCACCTCTGGGACTGAATTTGAACTGGTTCGGCCGTGTATTGTGTGAGTCAACAAACGAACCGAGCAAAACCAATTTAAAGATTTTGAAGGTACTGTAAAACGTGAAATTTTTCTCCATGTTATTTTTGCGATTTTGTCTCAGAAATTCAGCTGCACTTAATTTTCGCATTTTTTGCCAATTATTGATACATTATGCAGTGTTATTTTCGCGCGTGTAATTTGACTGATTCGCAAAATTCGCCAAAATTGCGTGCACACGAAGATTTCATGTTTTACAGTAGTACGTTATTGTAAATGGTTTTAGTTCTAGTACGGTACAGTAAATGGGCAAGAAATAGCAGCAGTAACGAGTAGACTAATACAGTGCGTATTTTGCATTATTTTGGCGACATTTGTTTATAGGATTTTATGCGATGTTGATTGTACGAACAGTGAAGAGTTTTATCTAAGATAAGAGAAATAATGAAGCTGTTCAAATGTATTTGGTCAAAAGCATGTTGTCGTGAATGAAATTATGCGCTCAATTTGAAGTTGTTGAATGTACACGGTGGTACTGAAGAACACGGTTATTAGTCATTGTGACACTTGTTTATCTGAAAATTCTGTTAACTTATGCAGAACTGCCTCAAGATAGTATTACATTCACCACATTGCGCTAACGGTGTGGGGTAATATTTTTTTGGACCACCCCGTACGATAGTAGTTGGCCGACTAAGAAAATTTGTCCCTTGATTTTTGAAACACTGAATTAACGTTAACAGAACAGTGTGTTAATACTTCGTCTGAATGAATTTGATGCGCGTGGCTTGTTTGTACTTTAGAAACCTTCAAGTTTTCGATCATGTCAATGATAATTTTATGTGCATGAGAAAAAATATGAAATGATTGATTTGCTCTTCATGAATGCGTTACCTTGCGAATCAGATTTTTCTGGCGCGTTCAGGGAGTGCCGTTGTTATCTTGCATAGTAATCTCTATTTAGAGCCACTGCATCATAGTAGGCATAGTTTGCGCAAGAATTTGACATTGTGTCTAAAGCGCAACAAATTTATCGTGGCTTTGTCAGCTTGATTCTAGTAAATTCCATTGCAAGAGATTTAGCTCATCTCTCTGTGGCTGTGTTACAGTTTCTCTACAGTTTCCCGCACTTACGATTCAAGCAAACGATGTTATTCCATCTCCGTTTGCATGACATATTCTTGGTGCGTTAAAAGTGCAATATACATACATACAGTAGTGCGCTAAGAATCTGTGACATCGTCAATTTTGAATTATGCATAATATGTATTGAAACAAATCAGAGTAAAATTTGTTTTCAGAGGTAATTATTGTGTCCGTAATGCTTAATCAATAATAGAAGCCTAGGATGCAGTCTCCTCACAGCTTGCTTGCCATAGAAAAACCATAGTTACGCTTTGAAGCTTGAAAGGCGTCTAAAATAAAGCGGTTTGAAAGAATCGCGGAAACTCTTATTTGGGTGCGAGGTAACTAAATGTTGTTAAAATTAAATCATTTCCGGTTATCCGACTTTGTATTTAAATTATTGGACGAGTTAAAATAAATTCTACATCGTATCGGAGAAATGTTACACTAAAATAATGATAACAGAAAACGCTAGGACATGTATCGTGCATCGAATTGCGAACATGCTAAAGAAATTAACTCACATTATACACTAACGACACGATGACAGAGTCGAAACAAATACTGCGAGGCCTACTGCGTAAAAAATTGGGCCTACAGTGTAACACCAGTTAACGGCAACATGATAATGAATATCAAATTTCGAAAGGTCAACTGATAGTGAAACAGCCACAGAACCACAAGCCTAGAATGCGCAAGCATTAGCTGCACAATATCACAGAAAGAAGCATTTTTTGCTACAAACGGAAGTTGATTTGTATTATGGGTAATAGTCGTTAATTATTGCGATTGGATGTGAAAGGGTCATGACCCTGTCAGTCAATTGTCGACGGTTGGTAATTGGTTTGGCTTGCGGGCCAAGCTCCTCCCCCTTCATCCCCATACGTCCTTCATTCTATAGGTTGTAGTGACGGGCTTTGGAAATAACAAAATCAAGACTATTTTTCGCTAAGCGGGGACGAATTTTCTGTGAATCCTGCCTCCTACACGGCAGTCAGTGTGTTATGAAACAAGCCATAATTATATTAGGAAAAGCATCGTTTCTAAAAGCAGAAAGTTAAAACAACTCTCAACCATAAAACAATGTAGGCCCGACTACGAAACTAAATACAGTTTGTAAGTCTAAGGCACTGGATGCTCTGATTGTCAATGAATAAAATAAACTAAAACGAGCAAATGCCGACTAAAAGGTTATCATATGATTCATATCTTATCTCCGACGGTAAGGAAACGTCTAAAACGACTCTACACCAACTGTACGGCACAAGGATATCGGCAGCCATATCCTTTGGAATTCTTGTGCTCGCACTACCAAAAGCGTGCTGCTTGAAAATGCAACGTTTGTCTCTCAAAGCTAACAAACAGCCTACACGACCCCGAGAAAGCCTGACGCGTTATCTACGCAACAACGTTCAAACACAAAATAATGTCTATTGGCTCGGCTAAACGCCGCTTGCACGAAACGTAGTCCGCCATTGGCTGGCTCTTACCTCATCATTAGAGGGTACGCAGAGATATCAGCCAATTTGACACTGAGCACAAGCAATAGGCATGATGAGCCTACTGCTGGCGTTGAGATGAAATGGAATCATCGTCACTTGCACTGCGTTATTGCGCTAACGATATAGATGAATCATCCAAGCTTATTGTCGGCGAAACAAACAACAAATCACTATTAATGATGTTGAATGAACTGAAACGTTCACAACTAGAGGCAGATTGTGAAATTTTTTGTGTAGTGGTGTACTAATACAATTGATCTTCGAACAACAGCGGCAGTACTAGCAGCAGCAGCACACAGCAAAACCAGTGTTGCCACTCGACTCAAATGGAACACCACTAAATTCTAGTAATATCTGCAAAAAATACCACCAGATAGCATTTTTGTCCCAAAAAACATCCAGCTGTGAAATGAAAAAAAACATTGGATCTAAATCAGGAAATTGCACTAAAAAATGGATCTCGCACTAACTTAAAACCGCTAGATCTAGTAAAAAAAACCGCTAGATCTAGTAAAAAAACTGCTAGATCAAGTTAAAAACCACTGGGAGTGGCAACACAGAGCAAAACCAATACTAAAGCAGCAGAGGCCGAGATAAAAGAAAGATGCTTGTACAATTACGGAAATCTGACCCTAAAACACCCTTTGAGTCTCTTTCTCCTCCCCACCCCCCGTCCACATTTTGGCTATTTGCCCGCCTTCTTGGATTTCTCTAGACGTTTCTGTAGACTGTCGTTCTGCATTTCCAGTTCTTCTTTCGCCAACTTGAGGTCTCGTAACTGAAACAAAAGTGTGAAAAGTTTGAGGCTTGCTGAGAAATTTAACAACCTTCAATAACACTATATAATACAAGACCGGGTTTTTGAATGAAGCACTTGAAAACCGATCTTGACCTCAAAACGCATTAATGCAGTCCACCATAGGACTGACTAATAATAAAAACAAATCACTAAAAAAACAGCAAAAATAAATTTTTTATTGCCCAAAATAAAAAAAGACCTAACACATTGCCGATTGACTATTCACTGGTCTTCATGAAATACTATAAATACAAATGAACAAATAACGTATCGTCATATTAGCATCTAAACGCAATCGCCCCGCACGCGCTCTTGCCCCGCCTTACCCTACAGCATCACTACACAAATCCTTCAAGAAAAATGGAAATAAGACGATGTCAAATAAAATGTAATAAAACTGCAAAGACCGGACCTCTTTTTGCCACCGACGTCGTTCGATCTTCAACTCCTCCTCAAACTTTTCCCCATTATCAGCGGCTGTCTTGTAGCGCTTGCACTGGGACTCTAACCGAGCCACCTGCATATACAAATTCAATAAAAATCTACCAGTCCCGTGGTCTAGCTAATAAAAGATCCAATGTAAAAGCTACAGTCCCGTGGTCTAGTGGTTAACGTGATGAGTCCTGGATCCAGGATTCAAATCACGTCACTGCCAAACCAAACGACATGGCCTGCAATGCCAGGAGAAATTTTTGCATTGCAGCTGCAGTCATGTTCATAGATAGAACCTAAACAGCAGGCTCATGGGAGCAGGGTTGCGTACCGTTCCCTCGAGCGTAGCGACTTCCTGTTCGGCGCGCTTCTGCTTCAAGCGACACTCGTGCAGCTCCCTCTGTGTCTCGGCTAAATCACACCCCAGCAGCAAATAATTATGAATTACACAATTATAAATCAGCAAATATAAATAAGCAGTCGGGATGAGAAGTACCGGGTCCTGTGTTCAAATCCCGAGTAGAAATCAGTTCAATATAGATGCAGACAGCAGCGCTCTTTAGCACACATGTGTCAGCTGCTAGCCATCGTTAGTTAGTATGATGCAAAGCGTTGTGGCCGAGTGGTCTTAGTCGCGGACTTCGGATTGCAAGTGTGGCAGAGAGTAGGTTTGATTCCCGGCCTTGGCAAAAGATTTTGAGTCACTTCGTGCACCCTTGGCAAAGGTGCTTAATTTCGTCAGCCCTGCCATCCATTAGAATCATCCATTAGGGTGCAGTGCAGTAGAGAAGTTAAAGCTGAAGTTGAGGTATAGATTTTGGTTGCCTTCAGAAAGGGCATCCAGCAATAAAAATCCAGTGCAAAAAAATGTCTTATTTGCTATGAAACAAGATTCACGCAAATGCTACATCAAACATATGTAGAAAACAAAAACTAAATTTTGTACATAAAATCTATTTATATAGTAACAGATTATACAATTGTAGGCCTAAAGGTATTCTTCTTATCAAGGCATACATCAACAACGAAACTCCTATCGAACGTACTTTTACACAAAATTGCATATTTGCACAAACGATAAATCAAAAAATTACAATGCAATAAATTAAAAACGTAATTTTAAAACTAAATCTATTGAATTCATTAGCTAGTAAACAAATAAGCAATACAGATCTAATAAAAAGAAATCTACTGAATTTTACCCACCAAGATTGTCGTTAGCTTCGATGGTTGCCGCGGTAACGACTGGCGCGCCATTGGCCAGAGACCGTGAGACGGACCCCCGCGACGGTGTGTACCGGTCCCCCCCCGCACCCCTGCGAGGGGAGGCCGCTCGCTCTCGCTCCGACTCTAACTCTGCCTTCAGCTTCTTGATCTGCCGATAAAGAAATTATCGACATATTAAAAATTGATCTGTTGAGTGCAATCCTATAATTTAAGATTATTGATCTGACCGGATTCTGTAATTGATCTGTAATTGATCTGTAATTAATCTGTAATTGATCTGATAAGTTAATAAACATCATCAAAAGACTTTGAAATCCTTGTCGAGTGGAAGCATTCACATCCTTTAAATTACCTCAGTCCATAGGGGGATGTTATCTATGTTGTCTTGTTTATGTTTATTCTTCTGCATTGAACAGCATGCAGTAAAACATTTGAGCAAATGCTGCTGTCATAGTCATCTGCATAAAGGCTTCATTCTGTTCTCGGTTTGTTTGGGTCTCGGTGTAGAAAATAATAGCTGTAGCAAAATAGCCAACTCCAAGTTTAGAAACATAAACAGAAAATAAAAATAAATGCAGAATGTCACAAATATTTTACGCTGCCGTCTAATGTTGTTCATAATTACAATGTAGACCTGCCTGCTTTTCAAATGACGCTTTTTCAGTAGCGAATCGCCTCAGTCTTTCGTCTGCAAGAGATCAATCGCATTCATCGACAAAAAATAACTAGGCTGTATAAATTATTCTTATTCTACTAAAGATTAGAGTAACTGAGGAAACAACTGAAGAAGCCTTTCATGAATCAATTCATCTTCTTTATTCAAAGTCTTATTCTAATCAGTTGTAGTGTTTGAAATTGCATTTTGTCGGGCGCTGTAGTAATGAATATGAAAAACATTGGATATGTTACCGTATCTCAACTAGAAAAAACAAAAAGAAGAGATTGGCTTACCGAGAGAGCCGGAAAAAGTCTCGAGAACCTTGACGTTCTCCTTGGATATGAGCGCGGTGGAGGGCACCCCCTCGCCGGCCCCCCCTGAAGCAGCCCCCGGCCCCCGGGGAGGCTTGTCGGCCACCCGGTCCTCCCCGTCTCCCCCTCCCTCGTCGGATATGAACACCAAGCCGTGTTGCTGCAGCAGATGGCAGCACAGAACCCATGTTTAACTATAAAGCAGTTTCATATTGGCTATCTCATTTGGCATCAGATGATTTCGTTGGATTTCATGCACGCCTATTTTTGACCACCCCCCCAAACATTTTGAAACGCCCCCCAAAGACAAAATCCTGTGAAAAAGCCAGGCTTTTTCGGATAACATAAATTGTTCTGTTCTCTGTTTACATTGTTTAACGCTCTGCACACATGTGCTAGAATTCTTGGGTTCAATTCCTCACATGGTCTCTAATTTTAGACATTCATACTCGCACGTCACTTTCATGAAACTGACGTGCGAGAAATGATCCCCTATTTAACAGCACATGTATCAGAACGGACGTCAAGGCTGTTCAGTTGTTACTTTAATAATATCATTGATAAAAAATACTAATTTGTCGCTAGCAATAGCCAGTATTGATAAAATCCCAAGTTCAGAGAAAACGACAAATTAAGCGTTGGGCAGTTTCTTACATCTATAAGTTCGTCTCTAAGGCTCAGCTGTTCGGCGAGGGTTTCAGATTTCTGCTCCAAGTCAGCGTAGTCTCGCTTCTTTAGCTCGAGCTCCTGAACGGAGTGACCCACACAATTAAACTTTATTAAAGAGATATTACTCCTCATTCGCAGTAGAGCAAGCAAATACCTTGTCTTGTAATGAAACAAAGAAATTTTTTAAACACTACCATGCAATGATACACAGTACTCAATTCTAAGTGAACACCGATTCATCTTAGTATCAGAATATTTACATCAAGCTGTTTATCAAAGTCTCTCGAATGACCAAACATAGACAATTCTTGATCATTTCACTAAGTAGAAATTTGAGCTTAGCGTTTCAAGCCTTTAGCATGAGATCATCCAAAAAACAGATGAAATTATCTTTAAAAACTTGAAGAAAGAGAACCATGATAAATTTACCTTAGTCCGATCCTTGAGTTCGCGCTGGACCTCGGTGTACATTTCGACGGTCTCTGTCAGTTCGTCTGAGAGGATATCCACCTGATATCTCAGCAGCTGCTTCTCGTTGTCCAACTGCGCGTTGCTGACCATCGCACGACGAAACTTGTCCTCCAGCTGCAGCAGCTCCCTCTGTCGACCAAAACAAATGCCGTTTAAAATTTCTTAGCGGGTTTTAACCCCTAGTCAGATATTTAGATAAATTTTTGAGCCTCAGCGACTTAGCCACTTTGTGACTGCAATTGTGCGACTTTGAGACTGCGGCTTTGCGGCTGTGACTTTTCAACTTTGTTTAGCAAAGAGTCCACTCCAGCCTCCTCCTCGACACGCAGCGAGCCTCGACGAGTCAGTCTGGCATGGAGCTATTTTGAAGCCTTTTTCATAATAATTTTCTTCACTATAATGCAGCAAAGTCAATGAGGTCAAAATAAACTAAAGAATAGACATGGATTCTACATGAGTACTGACGATAAGAACTTTCTAACTTGTCTAGAACGTTACTTATTCGTTTAGAATCTTACACATTTCTATCCACGACCAAACAGACTTATTTCTATTGAAAACAAATGAGACTACGGACACACCCTGAGCAGTCCTCCAGCAGTCCTCAATTATAACATTACTATATGACACTATCATAATAGACATCAAAAAAGGAGGTTAGTTAGTTTTTATTATCCTACTTATATCTATCTATGACAAAATGTACTTATTTCTATCCATGTCAAATAAGACTAAGGACACACCCTGAGTTCTCGTCCATCCTTGCTGTCCTCTGACGACTCGCCGCTGTCCCTTCGAGACGAATGATTGGCCAGGAATCGTGACTGGGGACAACGCAGCCGTTCAAATTTAGTTACAGCCACGCGCTGTGGCTCAATGTTAAAGCCGTCTAAATGTAAAATTCCAGGTTCGGGGTTCAAATCCCAGCGCCGATAACTATAAGGCCATTGTGTACCAGATCCTTCTGCAAGGCTATTCACCACACAAGTGTTGCTAGTTACTAACCACCGTGTCAGAATAGCTATTGTATTGTATTTTTAATTTTTGATCTTTGAACAATGAGAAGTGACAAATGGCAACAAGAATGCAAACAATTCTAAGATTTCAACTTTATTCAAACCTTTGCCGTTTTGCATAGCCATATAGAATATTAATCATTGAGTTAATACATTTCAACATTGATGAGTTAAGCAAGAAGCTCTGGGGCCTCATTTACGTACATTTCTTAAGATTTTCTGAAATCTTATCCTAACTGAAATTTAAAACAAATAA
>JAQIWG010001302.1:0-25237 GCA_034695025.1 Chamaedrilus cognettii
AATTATTCGATACAATTCTTTCATGTATTTTCATTGGTTAATTCGGACTACAAAATAAAACCGCACTTCAAATCGAAGTCTAGCAACCGGCCTTGAGTGACTAGGGGTATGATCTCCGTTAAACCCCCTCACACCTCGCCGATGGCCCACATCCCATCAGCATCGATTCTCGCCGAGCTTACTCTAAGGCAGCGCGCATTGTGCTCGTGGTACATGTACCCCTATAATAGCGGCAAAGGTGTGAACTGTGACGGAGACAGGCTTGCAGGCGCGCTATCAGATTCGAACATCGGGTGTGACCGTTTATCGAACACCCCAGGCTCTTGGACCTAAACCTAGATTAGGATTAGGAATGGAAAAGGATTAGTAAATGGAAAGGATTTCCAGCCTTGGATTAGGTTGAAAAACCTAATCCAAAGTTTTTTTTAACTATATATATTTTGCCAAAAATATGTACCTTATGCCATTTCAAGATTCATAGCTCCACATGTCCCCCGGAAGGTTATATTTTTCCTTTCCGTCCAGAACGCACGAACATGGGAAGGGAGGGGGGATTGCTGACAGAAATTTCTGCGGCCATTTTTTGTTTGTTTTATCAACGTTAGGTACGTTGGGCCAAGTCTGCATGTTTTGAGGCCATTCTTAACAGTACTTGTTCGTTTTTACGTCACTTATACAATATACAGCTAGGCCTACACATGTCCATATTACGACTGACATCACCACGTAGAAAGTCAAATTTTTCTATGCCCGTAATGTTTATTTCTACTAATTTTGACTTCATCTCAACTGTCTCAGCATTTTAGCTGCTATCCATTATCATTTGGCGTTCGCATTCCGCTCCCCAAAAATTAGTTGGTCTCACTTGAAATATTTCCTGACATATGCCTATTGAAGTGAATTGAATTGATTTTATTTTCAGTCACAAAGAATAAAAACACACACGGCATTCAAATAAATGTCACAGCAACCGACAACGAGCCACAGGCTCACATGAGCACTTACTGCTGGTTGCTCGACCGCGATTTAAGTTCAATTTAATATTTTGATAGAAACTAACCAATCAAATTTCGATGCAATCCTCTAATTTCTTTTAATTAATTAATAATAATAAATAATGAATTAATTAATTCTCTAATAGATTTTCATTGGTTAACTCGGACTACAAAATTAAATCGCACTTAAATCGAGGTCGAGCAGCCAGCAGTTAGTGGATCGTCTCTCGTTCAAAGAACACACGTTAGTCGCGCAGATTAAAACCATTGGTAAAAAATCATAATCGACCCAATGTTAAACCGTTGTCAAAATAAAATATTCATCAGACTATGCACTTAAAATTTACGACTCAGTTACGCACAGCCTACATGTAGCCGTGAAGATAAAAGCAGCAGTTGTTAAAATAGTTCCTCCGACATAATTATGCATTTAAATTGTCCAAACGTTATTCAATATCCATTATTATATTCTTTCGAGGAAATGCTTATTTTGTGACTCCGGAACTGCTTTCAAATCGCCGCAAGGAGGCTCGCGATCGATTTCACAAACGGCGAATGGAATGACGAAGGAGACTCACATACATGTCTCCTTCACCCATTGTCAGCAGCTGCTGCATAGTGTCACCATTGAACCGAAATGAAATATCTCCAGAATCTTGGCATCTCGCTCAAAAATATCCCCATATTGCATTTTGCAGTTATATGTACAAATTCCAATAGTGTTAAAAATAAACCGATTGCAAATCATTAGCTAATACGCATACGGAAGCTAAACTTACCGTGGTCAAGCAGAATGATGATGTTCAGCCACTATGTCAGCTTCCTTTAGCGTGAGTCTTCCTTTAGTCCAGCTCCTAAAGCCCCTAGTTGGATATTTTAGTTTAAATAGCCTACTATTGCAATGGTGATCGGCGTAGTTTAAGAGTAAAACTTGCAATTAGCTTGCGGCCAAACTAAAAGAAATTCGAATTATAGTAACCTATAGAGTCTAGCTTATAGCTACAGCAACATTCCTTGTCGCGGGACGCCGTTCAATAAACAAACCTATTATTCCCAGATTGTAGCTAGTGTCGTGTACAGAAGAGAATCGACAACCACAGTTCCAGCTACATGAGCCTCGATCGCGAGTGCGGCGTGCGTACTGGACCAGGTGTCGATAGCGGTCACAGCACACGCCGTTTGGTAGCAATATAGTGGATGCCTACCATTCTGATAGCTACTGTTATCCAACACGTAGCGCTAGCCGCTCTGCGCTGTAACTTTAGCCTACAGCTTCAAACCTCTGACCAAATTGAACGTCTACTAATAGCCTATTGGGGGAAAATGGAGTATTCTATAATTTCTATTTGGTATTTTCATCTGAGGCTATAGCTGGTATAGTAGGTTAGCGGTAGGCTGAAGCATAAATTATGCAAATATTATATATCTCTCTCTAGTCTAGTACACTGCAAATCGGTAGATCTTTAGCTCACAACCAACAAGAACGTTCTATGACTATGTAACAAGAAGCATTTCTTTCCAGTAATTAAATACTAAGTTCAACAATAATGAAGTTACTGTTAGAAAAAATATGTTTCAATATTCGTAAGTCATTCAGCATTTAAATTAATTTTCCGCTGTCCGCGTGTTATCTGATTGAAGAAAACTTAGAAAAGCAGTTACATTTTCCAGATATATCATGAGTATTACGGTTCGAGAGAAAATTCAATTGAAATGGGACTAAAAAACAACTCTGAGAAACAAACAAGTCTACACTATACACTAACACACATGCTCTACATTGAAGAAAATAACGAGAAATAATGATATCAGTTTTGAGAACAGCTCTATTCATCTAGAAATGAAAAGTTCATAATGCGAGCTTTGGTCAATCTACTGTCATTCCCATGGTCCCGTCATAAAAAATGCTTGTATGCTCTAGCCAGAAAAATAGTGTTCACTGCCCCTTTAAAGAAAATCCACGAACCACCGCTATCGAAGTCCACAAAGATGGTTTAATCGCTATCGAAGTCCACTAAGATGGTTTATTCCTGGACTGTCCCCTACCAAATATAATTTCTGAAAACCCAATGCTATGCATGGGCCTACAGAAATACATGTACAATTTTTACATTTATTTTACAAAATCAGTATTTACAAAATTAACCGCAAATAGTTTAACAATTGAACTTTATACTTTAATTTCGCTGGGAGGGTGGGGGGCTGGGAGCATTATTCTTCAGATAAAAAATGTCGTGCAGTTTTCTTGACATGAATTGGAGGCTTGAGAGCTAATTAGCACCCTTCAATACTTATCAGCCCCCCCCCCATCAGCACTAATCATTTCCGCAATAGCACACCGAACGAATTTGTGTCAAGCAAAGAGTTTTGGGCGTTTTGCTACCATCCTCCCCCCACCGGTCATCAGTTCTGCACGAGAGTGAAAAAGTTTCCATTGCTACCGCCCCTGGTCTTCACTTGCAGACGAAAAAATTGGGTGTTTTCATGACTACTGCCCTTGGTCTGCACTTGCAGATCAAAGAATCTGGATCATTATCATCCCCCACACCAAAAACTTCTACAACCACCCCTGTGACCTGTCCCTACTCTCTACGCCCCTTAAAAGCCTCAACCCCCCTATCAGTTTCCTCTAGTTCCCTTATGGCGCTGTTCGCCCAGCAGTATCTTCATGATGAAGTCAACTATGGCAGGGGCGGGTTCACCAGGGTCAAGCTCAGCAAACAGATGACAGGCGTTTTCTGTTGTCTGGCCCTGCTTGCGCGCCACGAACCCAAACACTCTGCAACACAAACACATAAAACAATAAATATTACACAACAATAAATTTCATACTACACCGTGTCTCAAAATTAAACGACCCGATTAATTTCTTCAATAACTACTGAACGCAATAAGCGTTGGCAATAAAATGCTCACCACATGAACTAGAATCATTTCTTCATACTTCTACCAATTCTGCTGCTAAATTTCATCCAGCGGCTTTTTCTTAATCAACAAGCATCAAACTGCTAAATTGTGATTAATTAATTAATTCCGCGCCACTTTGATGGGTAGCGCTTTGGAGTCATGGTTTTTAAGTCATTACCTCAGCACACATACAGACAACAATGAGTGCTAATATTAAGACCAGAAAGCGGTTAACCTTTGTTAGCAACAAAAGTTGTAAAACCCAACTGCTGTGTTTTGCTGTAGGACCTGTGATGTATACTTTTATAGTTACAAACGTCGGGACTTGAACCCAGGTCTCTGGACTCTCTTTTCGATCCGCTAACTGCTAGTCTACTACACCACAGGGCCTCTCCAAACTCAAAATTACTGAACCTCAAATCACATGACATCGTAGGCCTACATCATATCATTGTTTGACACGACATGCATATTGTGCCATGACCCTCGTGTGTCTATCTCTGTATCATTAAACAAAAACAAACTAACAAAATCGTTTCATTAGTTTTTATATAGCTAACTAATTTTAGGTGTTACCTCGATTCCATTTTGAGTTTCGTCTCCTCGTGTGTCCATATCCATCTGGAAGAAAATGAATTCATTACTTAACGCACTACAGTAGAAATAAAGACTACCGGTAGGTAGTCTTTATGATTGATTGACCATGATTGAACACTTTAAATGTCAATGCGATTCTTCTGCTTTTGCACACCAAGAATGCACTCAATATCCGTATGTAAACATCTTTGTGCGTCGTTGCGGATCCAAGGCTTGCTAGGTCAAGCCATGCACCCCCTGTTTGTGATTCTTAGATCCCTCTAAAATCTTCTTTGCCTGCCGAAGAAACTGAGATAATCAGTTGCACTCACTCATCATTTTAGACAGTATGTATCTCTGTACTGCACCTAAAATATGTCATGCAAATAGAGATTGAAAAAACATCATTTGCTTGAACCGTACGTGCGGGCAAAAACTACTGTGGGACAGCCCGTTACGATAAATTCACACCATATAAATAGTTGAAAAATAAAGACATTTATAGAAAATTAATCCAAATCAGTTCAAACTATGAGCGAACTATGCCAAACCTTCTATCGTCGCCTTCAACACCTGCGAACGTCACCGTCTCCACGGGGTAATGTCTTCGAAAGAACAACCTGAAAAATAAGCGATAATAATATTTACTGTAGCACAATGGATAATTTGCAACAAAATATTCTGAATTCAGTTACAAATTTTGTTAAACCTAAAACATGAAGAGCACAGTGTTCGCAAAAGAAAGAAAACAATAACCAACTAGTATGAAGTTGTGTTGAAAATTGTCATCTATAACCTGGACACAGCAGCATTTTCTTCACGCAAATACAGACATTGTCTATCCTATACAGTCAATAAATTACACAACGAAATATTAATTACCGATTACTAATCATTTTGGAGCTCGAGCTGCCTTTAATAATAATTTACCCCTAGGCTTAGTAAGCATAGAATAATGTACTAATTTTATGACAGTTACACATTTGCTCACTATTTTTGAACACCATTCTTAATAGTTTATGTTCTTAATTATTTCTATTGTTGCGCTTACATTTCTGCTTCCTTTGACGCAAATAAAAGATCTATATATAATCAGTATAATTCATATATAGTCTAACAACTGCCACAGAAACAAAAAGCAAAAATAAAAGAAAAAGAAGCCCGTACCTCCGATTGTTATCGGTGAGGGTTATGCCCGCCGAGTTGACCTTGAAATGTACGAAGGTCGTGGCAGAGGGGTCAGAGCTGAGGGTCGCATCAAGGGCGCGTGAAATCGCCTCTGGACCCGTTAGACTCTCCACATCCACCGAGTTTAGATAGAGCACGTTGCAGGCTGCGCCAGCCAATCAGAATCAATAGAATTAGGTCAGGACATGCTAAGAGGTCATTGTTTTATCAAGGTCAAGCATTAAACTTCCACATATTGCAGACTGGTGAGAGATCACCCAGAAATTGCAAAGAATTGCAATAAATCCACAAAATTGTGATATTTTATATGGAGCTTTTATTCACCTTTTGGGAGTTCAGCTCATACCACAAAAAGAAAAGAAAAACAGAAATAAACACAAACAACCATTAGCATACGGTCCAAACCTAACATCAGCGTCCATAGACTAGATGTAGTTACTATTATATAAAAAATGATGACACTTGCTATACGCAAAAAAATGTGGAAAACAATAATTTTACTCGTTGACATTGCAGGCGAGATATTCAGAAGGATCGGATTGCAATTTTCTGCGCATAGCCTCACGTGAAACTTCTGGTCAGTAAGCCCGTACCTGCTCCGTGTTCGAGAGCCTCGGACGCAGCGCTGGTGGCACAGCTGAACAAAGCGTCCACCTCTGAGCTTACGCCATCTGGTCAATGGTCATAGCAGAAAGCCGATGTTATTAGGCAGAGATTATTGCATATTTTGATAAAGAAAATTAACACCCACACTACTCTTACAGCCGGTTGCTCGACCTCGATTTGAATTGTGATTTAATTTTGTAGTCCGATTTAACCAATGAAAATTTATGAGAGAATTGTATCGAATAATTTGATTGGTCAATTGGGACCACAAAGCTAAATCACACTTCAAATCGAGGTCGGCAGTTAGCGTTTTGGACGCAGGGACATGGCCTGAAGCACACACTAAAAGCTCCCCAAAATTGCTACTCCACGACAGGGTTAAAAATAAATTGTAATCGCAAAATAAGCCTAATTTCTTCATAAAATGGTAAAAGAGAAAGTGCAAAGCTAGACTAATCGCTAATTTGACACTAAATCTTGCGATGATGTCATGAAATATTTGTAGAAATCCTGATAACCTATTGACAGTACGTGACAAATGGCACACAAAATTAACTTTCATCTATGTTGATGTTAACTACTGACAGGAAAAATTACACTTTTTTGAAACTAATGTCACACTTGGACCTGAACCCAGGTCTTTGGCCTACGGATTATTTACCCTTTTCCTGCAGATTACAAATTTCAGAAGTAGATTACAACAGATAAGTTGATACCTGGGTCCGGTAAGACCAATTTGCAGGGCAGAGAGAGAGCAGTCAGCGAATGTTGGTACACGAGTGCTGCAAGGCTGCCTGCGGAAATGAAAACAAACACCAAACTAAGGTCACTTATTTTACAAGCATTCAAGTTGTCGGAGTGTGAAACACACAAGCCATATTGAAACAGCTTATAAATAACCTTATCATATTTCTAGGGTGGATTCTATAGTCGTACCTTTACGTCGGTCTAAGCAAAATTCTTGCTACGGAACAGAATCTAACGGCAGTCCTTCATGGCCATTCGAAAAAATTCGCAGTAATATTTATCAGTAAAAAATTAAACACAAATTTTTACAAGAAATGAGGTTAATTTTAATTCAGTTTAAACAGAAAGTTATTTTGCTCCAAAGCTATGACTTCATCTTAATTTAATGACGTTGTATATCAGTACAAGTGGACTAAGCAAATTGTTATTGTCAATTTTGCTATTTGAATGACAGTTAACGGCTGCCGTGAAATTGTCTCATAAGCCAAGGTAAAGGTATAGGTGGGGACAAAGGAACGACTATAGAATCCACTCCTATACAGTTTTTGATGCCAAAGGGTCAATGGAATTTGTAGCACAACTATACTACCGAAAGCAAACAGTGTCTGAAAGGATTAAATATAACAATGTCAGTAACCATTAAATATTTGAATTGCCATCTGGTCAAGCTATTTTCTGCCCGATGACAGTTCTTGACTTTTACCACAATTAGGAGTCCAATGTGCGCCAATATTTGCTACATATTGCAAAAGTCCGGAATATGATAATAAATCTGAGAGAATTAAAAGTCCGCTGACCGAAGACCGGTTCCGTGCTGCATCCCTTCAAACGGACGCCCTTCGCCGTCGGCTCTATAAGGAAATGTCTGACAAGCTCGGCCTGAGGGTCGCCTGTTTAACAACAGTCATCGTCCTAGTATAATCCAAATAATATGAACTACTTCAAACCTAGAAAGGAACTCATCCAAGCTGAACGGCACATAAAAAGGGAATTGTCAGAGGCAGCGTAATGGCGAATTGAGTTTTAAGCTACCGTAAAAGTGAAAGTAAAACGTAAATGATGATGATGTACGCCAGAAAATTGTATAGTAATTTATTTACAGGAGCTATATGGCAAGCGTGAAAGTGTAAGGTTTATATGGAAATAGCTTTTCCACACCACCGTCCATATCGTTTATGTAAACAGCTAGCTGATGCAAGAAACCAGAAACTGTTGTTAAGCCTTACCCCCGCCACGCGTGTGTACGTTGGGTGGGAGGTAGGCGACTTTCATTGCGAGTCCAAACGCTCCGGGGAACGAGTTACTGTTGCGTACGACAAATGTACCTGGCGACTTTGTCTTGAGATAGTTGATCGCTATCACACAACGATGATAGCAGGATCAAACTTGCAAATAAAAGCAGCAAACGTAAGAAAAAAGTCAAACTAAATTTAACATGAAATTATGTCTATATCAATGACAATTTACAAGTCTGCAAAAAATCAGATTCCGATTGAAATCTCTACGTCTTGCTAATCAAGAGACGTTGTATATTAATTCCAAAGGACTAGCAGAAGCCCTTTTGGAATGAAAGTTATGATCTACCATTAAATTGTCTTTCTAAGCAAAGGTGGAATTTGAGAAAAAGCGAAGGAACGCTTGTGAAATCGGGCTGAGTGAAATCCTACCCTCGTCCCTGGACAGGCGAGGCTTGTGCCAGTACTTGGAGGAGTCCTTGACGAAACAGGGCGTCTGCAGACCTCGCGACATCGGGTCTGATCGGGCACAATCACAATAGCACAAGAAACAACATTAACTAAGTTGACTGAAAACATGGACATTAACCCTTAGTGGGATATTTTAGTTAACATGGACTTTGCGACTTTGCTTAGCAAAGCATCCACTCCAGCCTCCTCCTCGACACGCAGCGAGCCTCGACGAGTCTGTCTGGCATGGCGCTATTTTGAAGCCTTTTTCATAATTTTTCTTCACTATAGTGCAGCAAAACCAATGAGGTATTAACAGAATAGACGACAAAAGAGGTTAGTTAGTTAGTTAGTGCTTAGGTTCTATTGTGTACAAATGATACTGCAAATGGTACATCTCCACATACTCGTTGCTGCACACTAGAATCCTCTGGTATGCAGCGGATGCGTTAGATTGGAAGTACGCAACTAACTAAAAAACAAAAAGGCAACCTCCAAAGGGCGATCGTCGAAACAGTTCCGGAGACGGGAGATTGTTCGGGGAATATATGGGGGTGAACCTGCCCCCTCCTGCCCCCACCGCGGATCTGGGGGTTCTCGCGGCTGCAGGGGATGTCGTGGCGCTTTGCGCCCCCCTACAGTAAAATACATTATATAGCGGTCAATGATTGCAGCCCTCTAATTTAAAATTTTATCTCTAAAAATATTCTTAATCAATTGCAAGCTGAAGACTCAGGGATATTGTTCAACGGGAGGTGTTTGAATGATCACAGAGTTAAATCAGATCAAACAATAAGAGCAGCGAGCAAAATCTTAGTTGCAGTGCAAAAAAGTTCATAATTATAAGCTATGAATGATTAAAACTATTTAAAAGTGTTACTATTTTAAACTGCTTGAGAGTGTCATACGTTGGAATCTTAACTTTCTCACATCTTAACACTGGATTTTGAAGCTCAGCATTAGTCGATACATTTTCCTAATAAACATGCTTCTCAAGAACAAAAAATGACATGAATGAATGAAACGAGAAATTTTACCGAAGCACTGGTTCGAATTGACGCGCTTCCCTGCCCACTCCTCCCGGCAAAGTGGCTGCTGTCGTGGCCTGCGCCAGCGTAGTGTCCACCGTCAAACTGGAAAACTGCCCGTTGACATAACCATGGCGGTTATTGCGAGCCTGCTGCAGACTGTGACTCTGCCTCTCATCTAAACTGCTTCCCTGTGCGGAAAAACCCTGCTTGGAAATTCCCTGTTCGTGAAAATTTCGTTGATCATGCCGCTCCATTTGTTCATTTCTGTGTCTTTCTTCATGAAAATTATCGCTCTGCCCTATATTATCATTACTGACATATTGCATGTTTTGACGCAGTGGTAGCCTGTTTTCCTGTGAACTTTCATTAAAATTCTGCTGTACACTGTTTACCTGCCCCTCCCCTCGATTATCCTGTAATCTGCTTCTCTGCTGTCTCTCATCTTCAGATTTCTGTAGGCTTCCTCCTTGCCTACTCATCTGCTGTACCCCATTTTGTTGTTTATTATATAAACCGCCATCTCGTATATCTTCCAGAACATTCCGCTCCACATTTTTCCCATGTGTCAACTGTAAATCTCGCTGTCCATTATTTTCCGGCGATGCCATCTCGTGGCTTTGACGAAGACTGCTTTCCTGTCTATCCCCGTTTCTTCGCTCCGCGCTGGTGCCCCGCGCGTCGCCTTCGCGCTGATTGGCCACAGCCGCGCGCTCTGCTCTCCTGCCCCCCTGATGGCCGTGAGAATCGGCGGCAGTCTGGTGTCTTGCCTCCTCGCGGGTGATTTTCTCTTGCGGAGATTCGAAGTTGGATGTATGTTGAGAGCTACGTTCCAATGTTTGAGCTCCGTCTGAAGAGTAAACGAAAAACGTGAAACAGTGGTCATAGCAGGCAATGCAAAAAATACCAGACATTTGCCATTAAGAAAAACATGCAGGACATCTTACAGGACATAAGGAAAATATGGAAAATTTAGAAGGCTATAAGAAAAAAAATAAAGGACATTTAACAAGACATGTCATAGCCTATTCCACAACCAATAATCGCACAGACTATACAATAGATTACAAGTCAGTCTATATTTCTGGAAAATTGCTCATTCTAAAGCGCAAAACAATAAAAAACAAAAAAATTATGAAATTAACGAATTTAGGCTTTTTGAAAGACCAAAACACCGTTAGTATAAATATAACAATTTTTCCGATAATATTATGACAAATTCTGCCGTTACCATGGCGACGCCCCTTGCCTCGCCTCGCCGTCCCCGACCACTGCTCAATGTGCGTCACGCCGTGCACCGGGCGGACATCTTGGTAGCCATCTTGGCGGCCATCTTGGCGGCCATCTTGGCGGCCATCATGGCGGCCATGTTGCAAGATGTCCGCCGACTGGGAGCGCGCAGCAGCAAGGGCGTGGGCGTGGCTTGCCGTCCAAGCTGGTCCCCTAATTTCGGCAGACTCTGCCCCTCCGCGATTCCAATTGGCTGGCTGCGATGACTCGCGCGTGGTTCTTCGATCCAAGCCTGCAGATCAGGGAAAACTTATTAGAGTCTACCTCAAAACGACAGTCATCATAATTATAGGACGAAGAGAAACCAAATGGTTAGATTTTTCACACGTGGGAAATCGAGGGCTTTTGTGAAAGAATTAAATCACAAGCTTTCAAAATTTGTCAATAATCAAGATTTTAAAATGATGGGTCTAGACTTAAGACTCAACCCTTGGTCTATTTCTGGGTCAAATGATGTCTTGAGGAATAATTACTGGACCAGACATAGGGCGTAAAGCGGGCAGGAAATAAAGAAATGATTATAATTTTTATAGTAATTTCTCCAAGGCTGCTTTGTTTTCTTTAAAACCGATTTCCATGCGTAGTCTGCTGCACCTCTTCCGCACGTACGCTTCAGGCAAATATTTTCTTTTCCATTTCCGTTTGCACGACATATTTTTTGATGAGTTACTGGTGCAGAAAACATATATAATGTACATACATAATCAAAACTTGCCCTTACCCCAAGCGGGGGAGTTGTCCCCCCTAATTCTCCTCCTCTCCCCGGCCCCCTCGTCGTCCGACTCGAGGCAGTGGACGCCCCTCCCGATCGGCCGCAGCTCTATCACTTCCTCGAGGACGACCCGCGCCCCCGTGTCCTGGTCCCTCCTCCCCTCGAGGGGGGAAAATTGTCCCACGTGGGCAGTAGCAGGTTGACCCCCCTGAATTTCGAATGATGCCGCGGCGCCACGTGGTAGAGTAGCAGCCTAAATAGGTCCAATAAATAAAAGTTGAGCACCAGCATAGTTGCAAGAAAGTCATGTATCTACATTGGTTGCGCAATTATTGTGACTACAATCTAACTGCTGATAACTAAAAGGGTGACGTTTAGAGTTCCGAGAGGCATCCCGTGATTCTTTTCATCATTATCCGTTGTGAAAATTGTAGAGTCATTATTGTATTATGTGTATTGTTACTTTGGCCACACGATGCACGATTGAATTAATTGAAGTGAATTGAAATGAATAAATAATGCGGTGAACTTAAAACAAGTTGACCTGAATCAGAAATAGATAAAGTAAGAAGGGGGAGCTGTTTCACTTTGAAAAGCCGAAGTCTAGGCATTATATCGGACCGCAATAGTCTTTGATGCTGACACACGGTCCTTAAGCTCCCAAGAAGAGAGAGGGTCCGAGTGATCATCTAAGTCGCTGGTCTTGGATTACGAGTGCAGCAGTTGTCTGCTATCGAATCCCGCCCGCGGAAAAAAATTGCGAGTCACTTCGTGCACCTTTGTCAAAGGTGGTTTAAATTCGTCAGCTACAAGTGTTCCTACGATGCCCACCAGTCTACGGCGGAACCACCACCAGCGATCATCAGCTGGTGCAACGGGGCATCACCTCCTCCCCACAAGGGGCTACTAAAAAACACAAAAAAAGATATTATTACCACTCGTGTAGCCGTCTGATGATACCGCTCTTGGTGAAAGCTCACTCCCTGCCCTGAGAGCCCCTGCAGACTCTGTGCACCCCCTCCTCTTCCCCCTTCGCCTCCTCTCCCGGAGGCACCACGCCCCCTTTCGGCCTCTTCCCGAGGCGGGGGCGAGGACGAGAGGAGCGCCCCCAGACGGGCCGAAGCGTCCTGCGGGTTTTTCCGATTGTCTGACGGCGACCCAATTTCTGTTCTTCCGCTTTCGCCTGCGATGACGTCATGGTTTCTTCCGTTGACGTCATGGTTTTTTTCGATGCCGTCATGGTTTATATCAACGGCGTCGAGTTTTTTTCCCGAATATTCCGGCGAGTTGAGGGAGGATTTGCCGTTTTTTACAGGCAGGGGCGGCGGGGAGCCCTCAATTGCCATCGAGGAGGAGGAATTTTTGGAGGGGCCAGGGTTGGGGGGCAGGGAAGGAGGCGGGGCCTGAAGGATGGGGGAGGATACGAGCTCTTGAAGTAGATTGTCGAAATCAAACTCGTCGTTGGGGCCTGTCGGAATGAAGCACATTAAGTAGGTTAGTTCTTGAGTACCGTACATGTTTTTGATAGCTCCATATGTTTATTTGAGAAAAAGGCTCGGATGTACAATGGACATGGCGAGAAAGGGAAGACTGAGGTGGTTTGGACATGTGGATTGTGGAGCGTATGAATGAGGAAGATTGGGTATCAGCATGTAGATAGATTAATGCGAAGAGGAAAGTTGGAAAGGGAGAGCGAAGAAAACATGGAGGGAGGCAGTAGAGAGCAATATGAAGGAGAGAGGATGAATAGAGAGATGGCAAAGAATAGAGAGTTGTGGGGGAGTCCCAACGCGTGAAACGTTCAACCCGTTCTAGCAGAGAAAGGTGGACGTGAAACGTAAATAATGAATGATGATATTGATGATGTGTTTGCTCAAGTAGTCTATTTTTGCAGGCCGACATGTTTTCAGACGTACACAGACTACACACATTTGATTTGTACATGAAAAGTATTCGGTAAACACACGCACACATACACCCACACACACACACACACGTGCTTTGTGGCCGCATTCCCCGCTTACGCAGGGGTAGGCCATTTGCAGCAATGGACACCCGCCTTCCGCTTTATCCTATCCATCGCATCCTCACGTCTTCATTTTCTAGCTTTCATATCCTTCTCTGTCTGGCTTTTCCACATCGTTTCTGGTCTCCCTATATGTCTTTTCCCAGCTATCTCATAATCCATACATTTGCGCACCCAATCATCCTGTTCCCTTCTCAATGTGTTCAGTAACATCTCTTGAAACATCGTGCATACAATGCTGCCGCAGCGAACAGCATGCTGGGCAATGTAGAAAGTTCCATGAAATATGAAAATGGGAAAACAGAATATCCTTGTTTATCTGAGCTTTCAATCTCGTAACGCAAGGATTTGCTTGGCGTGTGGTCTGCTACAACAACACTCTTTCTAGTATTGTGCTTATATAGCAGAAACAAATTGAGGGCAGGGGGGAAAAACTATTTGCAAAGGGTACCTATGCCATATAAGCATTCATCATGAACCAATTAACAACTAGATAGACAAGTATAGACTCTTTTGTAAACTTAATGTTTAGGCTGCTGCTAAATACAATCAGTTGGCTGACATGACACAAGGACTACGTTATTTCAAAGAAGGACACTATACAATAAAAGAGCACATTTGCAAAATCATTTGATCCCCCTTGTTTCCCCGACAAAAGGGCAAGGAGGACAATTTTCATCCCTGCCCCTCCTCTTCCCCGGCGTAGCCTATCCACAGTCCACACAAGGGTGGAGTTGTGTGTGGGAGGTTTGGGGGACAATTAATCCACAATATAATTTCTATTGAAAGTTTTGCGTATGCCTATTTGAAATCCCTTCCAACACTTGTTGGATTGATGATCTTAAGTATGCACAAACCCCCCAAAAAATAAATGAATATTAGAATCAATAAGTAGTAGCCTAGAGCCTATAAATAGGCTATAGGCCTCAGACTATGAAAATACGTACGAGAGAAAAACAATAAAATAAAATAACGCCCTTGTATCAGTTCAACAAATCTCAGAAAATGTTGCTGCGTGCTATTTTCGCGGTTTTGCCTCTCAGAAATTTAGATGCACTTAATTTCTGCGTTTTTGAGGACTGCCCATTATGCATAGCTTACGTAGCTTCATATTCGCATGTAAGTATACAGTGAAGCATGCAATTTTCTCGAGTTTTTTCGATTCGCAAAATTTGCCAAATGACATGCATACAAAAATTCATGTTTACATGCTTTTAAACATTAGACTTTCACGAGCATGTCATTTGGTGACTTTCATGAATTCTAGGCCTAATTTATTCAATAATTAGCCCACCTCCAGTGACTTGCTGCCTCTGCTGCTGCTTCTGCCGCTGCAAACCCCAGTCGATCGACATAGACTGCTTCAATGCCTCCCTGCTACACTCCCCTCTCACTGGCGTCGCCGGGTTAGACTGACTGCCTAACTCGCCCCCCCGACCTTCACCCTCATCACCCGATGTCACGTGATGAGGTGGACTCATGCTGAAAAAGTACTTCGTCTGATGAGTAGTGAATGGAGCTTGCTCGATCCCCGAAACAAAGTAGTTTTTTTCCGTTTTTTCTTGAGTATCGCTATCTCCTCCTTCAAAATGAAATTCTTCCTCCCCCTTAAATCCGGTCCCACTCTGGTTTGTGCCCATTGCTCCAGTCCCCGCAGCCCCATCTCGTAATAAATGTTCATCCGGTCGAAAAACTCCTTCTTGCGATCTTTGCCTTTCAGTGATTTTTCCAGGTAAACGTCTTCCAGCAGAATCCGGAGAGGAAGTTGATCCGCCGGAATTCAAATTTCTTTGACCGTTCTGGTGTTCGGAAGTTATCCCGAGGTCTTCGGGAAAATATCCGCGATTTCCTTCCGCCCCGGAAAATTCCGAGGACGAAAAAGTCCTGTGTTTGTGAGAAAAGGAGAGAATCTCGCCGCCGGTGGAAAAACCCGAGCGAAAGTCCCCTTCGCGGAGATTGTCGCGTTGTTGGAATTCAGTAGAATTTTCCGGAAACCGTGGAAAGTCTCCAGAATGTTCTGGAAATCGTCCGAAATCTTCTGAATCTGTCGGGGGGTGGGATAGTTTGCGCTGAAGCAGAGCCCCCTGGGCTGTTTTTAATTCCTGCATGAGGGCGTGTTCTTGCGGCGTGCGAGGAGCACCGGGCTTTAAGCGCGCAAGCCCCAGCGGGGACGTCACCCTTCCTGAAACAAAAACACACATTTTACACTTAGATTTTAGAAGACAGGTAGGGTGAAAGTTTTCAATTTAGCGTTAATTTTTTTCTTCGGAGACTAAGGTTGGATTTTCTAGACGCACCTTCGTTCCTACCTCACTTCTACCTTGGCCTAGAATGACAATTTGAAGGCAGCCATTAAAAGAAGCTTTTTGCTTAGTCCATTTGATTTAATATACGACATCATTAAATTGACTTGACTTTCATAGGAATCTGAACAATATGGGAAAGAAACTATGGCAGACAAGACCATGGCCTAGGCGAGGCGATAATGAAGAAAGCGTCCAAATTAAACACAATGTTAAAACCAATGTCAAACTACGTAATAGTACTAGTCGATATAACGATTAATATAATTACCTCCTTTTCCCCAGTCCGCTGCTTCGACCCCCTTCCCGCTGACACTCCCTCCCTCTCGGTAGCCCCCCCGAGCCCCCGTCCCCCCTGGGTCCCCCCCTACTGCCCCTCGTTCCTCACCGCCACCTCCTCGCTTAGAGAGGAGCTTGAGCTTCTGCTGTTCGAGCCAGGAGAGGGCGTCCTCCGAGTCCGATTGACAGGCCCTCTGGGAACAGATATAGAAATTGAAACAAAATGAAGATAACATATCACAAGTTCAAGATTGGGCCCTAGAGCAAACTAATCAATTAACTACGCAGACAGGATTTGAGTTAAGCCCCATGTACCTCCTGGGCCGGGGGGTATGTCGGTTCCGGGGGGGCCATAGGAGGGACCATTGATTTTGACAGTTTAGTAACTTGATGACAAGCGTTGAGTTTTTGTAATGCATATGTGACTGCTCAGTACATTCACTAACATTTTAAAAGCTTTTCTTCGTACATTCACTAACATTTTAAAAGATTTTCGCAAAATCGCAAAGTCGCAAAATGCATTTTAACTACAATATCTAACTAGGGGTTAAGACAGACTTATCACTAAGCTTTTCATATGATCGCTTCCTGAATGAGGCTATAAATATAATACTCAACTATAATGATAAAAGTTCACCTGTTGCCCGGAGACGCGGCTGTGGTCCGGTCGTAAGTCGGGTCGGGCTGTGAGATGGTCAAGACTCGGAGCGCGGCACCGCCAGTCGTCGTCTAGTGAGCCAACGTGGTGACCGTAGACTTGACCGGAGTGGTGACCGGAGACTTGACCGGATTGGTGACCGGAGACTTGACCAGAGGGATGATCAGAGTGATGACTGGAGAATTGACTGGAGTGATGATTGGAAATATGACTGGAGTGGAGACTGGTGGGGTGACTGGGGATTTGACTGGAGTGATGACCAGAGATCTGTCCGGAGTGATGACGAGAGATTTGACCAGCAGGGTGACCGGCGCGGTGATCAACCATAGTGATAACCTACAAGTTACAAAGGGCCTAACATACACACTGCATCTTACGAAAATTACGATAAACAACTTCAGAAGAAAATCCAGCCGCTAATTCTTGTGCTGCTGTATCAGTTAATCTGATTGGCGCTAAAAAGAACATCCATGCAAGCACAAATAATTGCTCCATCAAGGGAATCTATTCTATAGACTACACTCGTGCTATAATGTTATAACGGCACGGTATACCGAGTAAAAATTCAATTGCCAGCGTGCGAAGAGGATGTCAGTGACAGCCTAGATGTGACGTGCGTGGAGGACAATGATGCCCGAACTCTGCCTAGTCCAGTAGGCCTACTTCCATTACGTCTTAGTAAAATCAAAATTAAACAAAGGTACAAACTATAAAGAATAGTAACTTAAACTTAAAGCAGACATTTTGATAAATAAATTCACATGACATCTATGCTTAATTACAGTTATTTATATTTTACCTGGGGGATAGGGACCTGGCCCGAATCTCCTGTCACGCCTTGCCCCCCACGATTAAACTTTATCTCGATGTGTATGTCCGGATGATCCTTGGCAGAGATAATCTGTCTCAGGGTCGCCTCTCCAAACTCGTTTGTGCCCCATTCACTAGATGTCACGGCTGCAGGAAGAACCCCCGCTCCCCCTTCATTCACATTCTGCAATAGCAATGAAAATAATTAAAGCTTACTAAATATATTTCCTAAGTGATCAAGAAACGATCAATTTTGTAAGATCTTTCAACAAATGTTCAGCTTTCAAGCGAAGTACGAAAAAAACACTATAACTAACGAAAACTACAATAAAATGAAATAGTGGGGATATGGTACATAAATTTTATACGGTAATGTTTAGGTCCGATGGCAAAACGCGTGAAACGCCAAGCAATCATGCATGCAATAATTTTGATGGGTGCAATAAACATTAAGAATAAATTCTATCCAACGAATATAACCTGCTTCTTAACATCGACTTCGAATTGACCACTCCAAATTGGAAAGTAAATTTTACTAAACAATATTTTTGTGCTGAACTTTCTAACACTCCCAACGTTTTCGTACACCCCTTTAAACACAAAATCCTGTAAAAAACGCTGAAGACTGTTCCTAAAAATATCTTAGGCTAATTTTTGTCTTAAGAAGTTATTGGGAAAAATCATACGCTAATTTAGCGCTTGCAGGGTCAGATTTAAACAAAATTAGAAACTCTGCACCGCCACGGGCACTAAACCAGATGATGACGTCATGGCGGTCGGCGAATGGATCTAATTTAGTTTAAATCTGACTTAGGATTCAGTTTAGGCTTAAAGGCACTTTAGGCACTTTGAGGAATTATAGGCCCCAGGGGCCTCATTCACATACATTTTGTAAGATTATCTTAAATTTTATTCTAACTGAAATTTTGAACAAATAAAATCCATTCGTCTACCG
Source organism: Chamaedrilus cognettii (assembly GCA_034695025.1). NCBI lineage: Eukaryota > Metazoa > Annelida > Clitellata > Enchytraeida > Enchytraeidae > Chamaedrilus > Chamaedrilus cognettii. Next base: position 18,766 of record JAQIWG010001302.1, read on the forward strand.
CCGTGACGTCATCATTCAGTTCGCGCGCGACAATGCGGAGTTTTCAATAAAAAATATAAGGTTTTCTTAAAAATCTCTTCAGACAATCTTACGACTAAAATTGTCATAAGGTCGCTTCCAGAATGAGGCCCCAGGTTCTTACCTGTTCCCCTCCTGACTGGCTGTGCGGTACATCGCTATCCTCTGCTCTCACAACGTTGCTCTTCCCTTTCCTTAGAGGACTCACTTGTACACTCGCCACTTCCCAGTTCCCCGACCCACCACCCGTTACCCTCCCCTCTCTCGCTGTCGGACTTTCCGCTGCCCCAGGTCCCTCCATTCTTCGGACACTGCTCGGACTAACTGCAGTAAACCCAGGCACCTTTTTGACTCGGTTCGGACTTTCGAGGGCCCCAGATTCTTGTTCGCTCCCTGCTATTTGCTCGTCTAATTTCAGAGCTCGCCCTGCACGGGTTGGAGAGTTGGGAACTCCATTCGCCTGCGGTTTTTTCGGACAAAACCCTCCGGCTTTCGCTGGTTTTTCTCCATTTTCTGTCTGTTGTAATTCCGAGCTTTTGCCTCTTCCCTGCGACAAAGCAAGGTCTGCTTGACTTTCCCCATTGGATCGTGGACCAGCAGCATTTTCCGGTACTTTGGGTGCGAGCGTTACCAATGGCCAATCACCACTTTTCGATTTATGTGGAGAAGACACAGACGACTCTTCAGTTTGTCCCACCGCACCTCTAAAAGACCTCCCATCTTGCCCTACTACTCTAGAATACTGCCGATCTTGCCTTACTACTCCTCTAGAAGAAGACTGCCTGTCTTCTCCCACCATTCCCCTAGAAGACTGTCCATCCTGCCCCACCACACTTTTAGAAGACTGCACATCTTGCCCCATTCCACCCCTAGAAAACTGCCCATCTTGCCCCACTACTCCTCTAGAAGACTGTCCATCTTGTCCCACTACTCCCCTAGAAGATCGCTCATCTTGCCCCTCTACTCCCCTAGCTACAGCAGACAGAGGAGAAACCCCCTGCTGGGGTCCAATACTCGAAGGCGTCGTGTTTGCGGAGGAATCGTCCGAGATGTGGAGTCTGGAGAAGTCCGACTGGAAGAGCTGATCTCCGAGGATTTCATCGAGAAGCTCGTCCAGCTCTGAGCGGTCGGACCTAGAGAGAACGCTTGGCTTGGAGGCGTGGCTTGGGGCGTGGCTTGGGGCGTGACCTGGGGCGTGGCCAGAGGCGGGGCCAGGGGCGTCTTGGTCACGGAGCATTGTACCCATGGGTAGCGTGAAGGACAATTCTTTGTTTCGTTAGATCGAATAATAGATTTAAGATTTCTTATGTAAGATCTAATACAATAGCCTTCGCTTCTTATTGCTTAACCTTACTTATGTTTGCAGGATCTGTTACCCCATCCACTGACCATCGAAGGACATTACGGATGGACAATTATGAGGCAACATATGCAACAGATGAAACATAGGAGGGCTTTCTCAAGCAGATGCTGCAGCGGCAGTCATTTGAAGGTAACAATTCCTTGTAAATTGCAATGTGGGTTTTGGAGATGGCTTAAATTTCACTGTCAAATTTACAAGTAAATTTCATCATTACAATGGCGCATACACATGTATATAGTCGTGTGCATGTTGCTTCGGCGTTGCGCGCTTAGTCTGCAGCCTATCTTTCGAAACAGTTACTGACGACGTAATAGTAACGGTGACGTCACTTAAAGTCGATCAATGAATTAAGCGTCACTTCTTAAACGTCAACGATATCTCTCAAGGAAGTGAAGCGTGACGTAGCAACGTGATGACGTCACGCGCAATCAACTCAGAATATTAGGCTGTAGATCGTATTCCAGAAATTGCAACCTGCACAAAGCAAAATGCAAAATTAGCCTAACAAGCCCTACACATATCAAAACCAATCAACTCCACACTATTGTTTTTCAGAAATCAGGTTTATGACAAACGAGAAGATGCCATATCTATGCAAGATGCAGATGATTTGACTTTGGTCACACATAGCCCAGGCGGGCTGGATAGGTGACCATTTTTATATAGGCCTGCAATTTTTGCATGTACATGTACATGTAATAGGCTTTGGCTATCTTCCAATATGCCTTTGCTGTGTTCAGCTTTCAACTTGCTACAGCCTAAGTTGTACCGCAGCAGTTTTTGTTATTCAATGCGCAAAGCCTCTTTGATCAGGAAATATCAGACCTTGATGTGAAAAGCATTCACAAGTTTTCAGTTTCTGTTGATTCAGTATGCGGGTAAAGCATTGGCAATTTGGCACGCAATATGAAACTTGCAGACGCCGTTCAAGCAAGGAACTTATGGTTACTGGTTAAGCTTTTAAACTGGATTTTTGTTTGGGGGCGTACAAAATACTGATGTTTGGGCCTTGAATGTAAGGCTTTTCAAACGACACATTTTGGGAAAAAAATTAACTTGTTTGGAATTTCAGAATTTACAACTAAACATGGACGTTTCGAGTCCATATGCAGAAGATAATAGCGGGTTCAATGTCAGTTTTGGTGTTCTAAGACTTTCCCGATGACGTCTTTAGAGGCCGAAAAGAACCTTTATACCTCATTGGTTTTGTTGCATTGTATAGTCAAGAAATGATGAAAAAGGCTTCCAATTCGCGCCATGCCAGACAGACGCGTCGAGGCCCTCTGAGACTTTGCGACTTTGCGACTGCGTCGTAGAGGAGGCTGGAGTGAATGCTTTGCTAAGCAAAGTCCCAGTCGCAAAGTCGCAGTTGCAAAGTCATATAGTCGTAATCGCAAAGTCGCAAAGTGCATTTTAACGAAAATATCTGACTAGGGATTAACGCAGCCAAACGATTATATTATGATTGGATATGCATGCAGCATCTACGCTCATCCCGCGTGTTATTTATTTATGTTTGTTTCGTTGTGCTCGGCTCTTGTCGGCGATTTCAAGATTTATATTATTAACACTGAGCATCGTTGTGTAATTTAGAAGAGCAGACTGAAGTAGAGTGGTTGACCTTGAAAACACTTTTAAAATGGCGTTACTCGGGTTATTTAACCGAGATCTCTGGTCTAGGAAGCCGTGCTCGGCTTGTGAACAACCAGCTCTCGTTCCTAACTAGCTATTATTATCTCCTCTTTTTACGAACAATATTCCATACTCCAAACTTTCCATTGGTAATGTTCAAACTTGTCGAGTCTATTCTTAAAGCAGTTTCAGTGAATATCTTCCAAGCTTAAAATATTTGCGCGGTCGTCGTCCCTGTATTTTGTCATTCGACCCCTATAGCATAGCCATTGTTTAGATTCTAGATGGGGTCAAGGTGATTTTTTCTCCCCAAACGTGCGGGCGCGACTGTGCCCGTGGCTGCACGCAGACGTTCAACCTGCGCCAGCATGGAAAACTGACGCAAAACGGAAATAATAACGATGAAACGCGTCGCCGCTCTCCCAAATCCAATCCCACAGGGTTCCTACACATACGATATAGTAAGTAGGTCATAGTCGGACCTTGCTAAATAAACAGTCGCCTTTGGCTCCAGGAGAGAGATGTATAGCTTCATTGCCGCTGGATATGTCAGTGTCTAGATCTGATAGCGATTAGCGAGTACGGCCTACCCAAGCCTCACTGTAGGCTGTATGTACGTGTTGCTCCGTGGACTGTTTGTATCGTACCGTAACCGAAGCTTCGGCTGGCAATCAAACTCTCACTGGATATACTTTCCTTTCGTCGACTGCTCGCCGCGTAATGCCAACGCAAGACGGGAACGGCGCAGTGGCGCAACTGGCGTTCGAAGGGGTTTTTAGTTGACAGTAATTTATGGTAATTTAAAATCGGTAATTGGCGGTGATTTTTAAAAATAAATAACCGTAATATATAAGAAATTACCGATGGGGTAATTTCTCCTAATTTTATATTGTAAAAACGCAGGCATTTTTTTTATGAAATGCACTCGAAATGACATAACTCGATTATTGTAAGTTACGAATAGGCTCAAGGCAATAGGTCTGCTCGGCCTTTCACCTTACCAATGGCAATAGCCTTTCTCGATATCCTAACGCGATGAAATATCAGATTTGGAACAAAAACTAGTTATAATATGAAGCGGATTGGCTACTGCGGACATAGTACTGAAACGGACTACATTTCAGCGCGTGTTGTTGGTAACCTCCAACACGTAGGTAGTCTTGGCACAAATTAAATTGAACCTGGCGTCAAAATTCAGCACTTCTCTTTTGAAGCACACCACCGTGCGAGCAATAGGAGCAGTGATACAACTTCTTTCGTTGTCAGATTTGGCTACTTACTGCATTACATGTGGATTGGATCACTCGCTGTACGATATCATACAACATTTCAAAATCCAGTCTCTGGCTTTCGACTGGAAACTAATTTCGTTTTATAGCTGCACTGCACGGTGGCTACTGGCTATATGCAATGACTTTATCCAATAGGGAAGTCGAGAAAAAAACAGTGACATGTAGGCTTATATCTTACCCTAGAATTTGGCCCACATATTCTTCTAGCGTGTGAAATTAAATTTAACGCTCGTTTTGTAACGACACCGGACGTCATAATATACAGACTACAAGCGATTTCCATAAGTGTTTATTGCTTCAGACAACTATAGCAAATTTTAAGTGCTCCAGAGAAATTCCTCAAATTGATCTAACGTTTAATTAACAAAACGCTTCAATATCTAACCGTGAGTTACAAAAGCGCAATGCAATTAACTTGCATAAGTAAGTGCATAGGCAATAAGATATCCAATGCTTAAATACTATGTGCCTTCATGCTATCTTCATTTAGTACCTTTGATTGGAACTTTGATTGTTGGGCTTACCCATTTTGCCTCTATCTCCCCTAAGTTACCCTCTGTGTATTTTGACTGGAGTCTATCTCTGGTCACTGCCGCAGTCAATAGAACAAGCGGCATGACAGCAAATCAATGGGACTCGATCTAGCCTAACGGGATCGAGAACATTCATGGTCAGACGCGGGACTGTGGTTGGATGTCCGCACTGTTTTAATATGAGGGGACGTACCGTGATTATCATTCTATTCATTCCAGCCTACCGTTATTAATGGCTGTGATTTTTGACAATGCTTTTATAAATATGCGCTTTGAAGGTTCACTGCTTTCATGATGTAAGTTCTTGTACCAAATTACAGATACTGTGCCTGTCAGTATATTTATCATGGTGTTTCATGTAGACTACTTTCATTTATATTATGTCGCAAATTTTGTTTATCAAGACCGGCCAATTATTTGTATTCTAAATGAGAGCCAAAAAACTCAATTTATTGAGATATCGAAAGTCGCTGATGAAAATATCAATCAATCAATCAATCAGCAGGGTTCAATCTGTTATTAGGCGATTAAAAAAGGTTAAACTGTAAGAGGGAAACTGAAATTGTGACAGACCTACAATAGCTAGTCGTTCAGGATTTTGGTGAATCACTGCATAATTTCAACAACTGATTTAAACACAAGTCAGTGACTGAAATGAATGAAATAATGTTTGCTAAATTTATTAGAAATTTAAATTTAGGGTCCAAATTATTGCCCAGTAGCACAGACAACTGAATCACCAAAACGTACACAATTACACGTTCAAGATACACAACATTTCAAAGAAAGATTATATTGGATATAGGCCTATTTGAAAGCGGGTGACCTGCCACCCATCACACCTACCCCCCAACCACTCCTCTCTCGATTCCACACCATATCGACAGTGGATCTGTGATGTTTTAGTTGCATTCAGTGTGGCGGCAGTTTGATGATCAATTCCGGTAATAGCCTGTCTTCTGTCCTTTGGGGATAACACTAAACAGTCGTGCGTTTTTGGGACCAGCAATGCCATTATAATGATTACTGTATAGCATACCGGATGCCGCGTTGTTGCGCGTGTCATAGTAAGTAAAAAAAGAAGAAACGTAGGAATACATCAATAAAGAATATAATTAAAGGAATATAAGGCAGTATATATGATACAGTTAATGCGTACATGTTTATTAAAGAAGAAAATTTAAATTTAGGCTAATACTGAAGGAATATTTACAGCAATACAAGAAGGAATCATTATCTCGTCGCAATTGCAGGCAATGTTCCACATCATGCAATAGAAATGGAATAGGAAACAGCGCAAATATTTCGAAGATATTTGTAACTCGTATTGTAGGGTATTTCTTTGCAGGTAGGCTATATGCAGCATGTGTACAGCGTCAGCGACGGCTACTTAAATGTAATAGCGCAAATAGAACCTAATGGTCGCAATTTGGCTGCTTCGCCAAACATTTCCTTCCGTATCAGTCAGTGGCAATCCTTATCTTATCCCAGACGCCGTGACCAAGTAGACACAATTACTGCGGAAATGACTCCGATCGCCAAACAAAAACGTGCGCTTCCGAAAACGCTTTTCGCGCGTCCAGCCATTGTTCTCTGTCCAGTTAGGTAGTTACAGGGCGTGCGGGGGGCGGGGG
>JAQIWG010001303.1:0-25232 GCA_034695025.1 Chamaedrilus cognettii
AATTTACAAATTTAGTCTTGCGAAATATAGCTAATTGCTCAACAGTGGTATGTCCTGTATAAAACTGACAATCTGCATGAAAACAGTTATGCAAAACCACTACAGTTTGGAGAAACAAAGAGGATTTCTAGCCTCTTTACTAGTCCATAATATGAATGCGAATGCTAGCTGTGATCCATATACTGTGGAAAGCTAAAAACTCCAACAATTTAAACAAATTACACCTAAGTGCATACCGCTGTTGTTTGGACAGTCCACGTTGGCAGCTTCCCCTGCCCTCGTTCGAGGCCACACCACATCGCGTACCGTCTCTGAGTGGCAGAAGGCCCCCGGGGGGCCCGTCGGCTCGACCCGGGGCGTGGAGCGTGCCCCCCTCGTGGGGGGTAGCGAGGGGCGCCATGTAACCGACACCTCCCCCTCCTCACGGGTAGAACTGGCTTCTGTCGGATATGAGGATTCTTGTATCAAATCGGAACTGTTTCCGGTCTTATTAGCTGAAACATAAAAATTAGAAATTAATTGATCGAAGCAGAAGATGAATTTTGGTCGTCAAGAACAGCTAAAGATTAATTTAAAACAGCAAGCAAGTTAAAGCACTAACTAGACTGTCATAACAATATACCGTAACGATATCACAAAATTTAGCGTCTGAATTTAATACCTTTACGCATCAAATAATTTCAGGAAAGCAAGTTACTACAGAATTCTGAAGCACACTATCAGCCCCTAGAGAGGAGGCACAGAAGATCAGTTTACAGTGAATATTCTTAGCCTCCGGACATAATCGTCTGAAAGGCCTAGCATCCTGTAATCGATTCCCAGGAATGGAGGGATATCAACTTGCCGATAAAGCCTGACTATTGCATTTTTGTATCGACTAATGTCCAGTAGTAAAACAGGCCTACAGGAATTCATTATATTCCATCATGTCCAAGATATCGTCAGCTGTCTATGACTGTGATGCAACTATGATAATGTAATCAATAGAAAAACTACCAAAGCATTGAAACTACTTCCACAAATTGAAATTAAAATTACTCAGAGTACTCAGTTATTATTGCGCAAAAAAACTGTGAAAAAATAATTACGTTCATCGTTATTATTGTGGAAAAATAATTATGCCCATCGTTATTATTCAAGTCAAGGATGTCAAATAATCAGGATGAGAAAGAGACATAGCATAACAAACAGAAAATTGAATAGTCAATACCATTACTATGAGGTTTATAACATAGCCTTCCTCCCTCAAATCCTCTTGGTGTTTTAGAATACATGTACAATTTGTACATAGCAATGTCCCCATTGAGTATTGACATTGATGCCAAGTTTCACCCACTCATGGTACATGAGAAGTAATCATTATTTGATGATTTTAAAGGTCATTCAAAACATCAACTGGTGAGGTCCATTAACTTAGCTTAAGCTTCGATTTAGCCAGAACAAATTGATTCTAGAAAGCCCTGATAATGTGACATGGTGTGAGTTGTACAATAATTTCTGAGTCGCTGCAGCCGAGGCTGTAGAGTGTAGACTGTAGAGCCCATCTGGATAACAATATTACTCCAAAGCTGAACTAAATAAACATACTATTTAAAGTATTGCTGATAATATGACTAGAAAACAATGTCAAAAGTTGAAGCATATAGTCGAAACGCTCTGAAATCATATTTTATTTAAATTAAAATATATACCAATTTGAGAGAAAGGCTGATAAGACTTCAATTGATGGATCACATTCGAGAAAATTATAAAATAGTAATAAAATAAGGATATTCTTCATTACCATAAATTAAAATGCTAACTAAAGTTTTGATATCTTGAACAACAATCCAACTTTCAATGTTTTCAATAATTAAACGACCACAAGTCAATTTCATTGTCTTCTTCCTTTTCGGCCGATTTATGAAACAAGACTAAATTTTTCCTTCTAAATGTCTTGCATAGGAATTTATGAGTTTCCAAGGAGGCAAACGAACGTAGCTGATTAGTATTATCAGGCTGTTCAGTAAAATTATTCAACATCTGCAACACTTCTTTCCGAGCCAGTCGCTAGGATTTATAAGCATGCTAGAACAACAACGGCCGACGCCTGGATTCCTAGTGATTCTGTTTTTCTTGGAAATAATAACTCTTGGCGAGTATCAAATAAACCGCCCGAGGTTGCAAAGCGAGGGGAGAGGGGGCGGAGGGTGTGGGCTATGAAGGGTCGGCGGCGTGGAGTATCAGATATCAGTTGCATGCCACGATGCTATCTATCATGCTAGCCAACAGTGTTGCCACTCATGTGATTTTTGGATCATACAGGTGATTTTGTGAGGCTCATATGCTCTTTTTCTTTTAGGAAACAACTGAAAAATGCGATTTTTTACCAAAAAAATAAGCACTGTTAAGAAGGGCATCACGATTGAAAGTATTTAGACATACTACGCTCGAGGACGCATACAATTACCCCGGTACTTTCGTTTACGCCCCATTCTTGAGAAAAAAAATTCCTTACAAAAATCTCCTCAGTGAATAAAAACGTGTTTGCTGAGATTTAGGGCGGGTAAATGCGCTAGCGGGCTCAAATGTTGCAATGTTTTTTAAGGCATCAAATTTCTGTTTTTTCAATAGATACAGAGTGATTCATAGATTGCATGGATAATTGTCCGACAGATCGCAGTATTTATTCAAGTATTGAGCACGGACGAGGCGGGGCGGTGACCTCAATGTATTTATTCAATACAGCGTCATATTTTCCATATTTTTGATTTGATTGTTGAGATTCCTAATTTTATGATACCTATCTAGTACTACCTAGCTAATTCTAACTAGCATTTTCACTAAAGTGAGTGGCAGCACTGCAGGCCAACAGTGCGATCGTGCTAGCCTCCAGCTGCGTGTACCAGTCGCCGATGGACAGAGACTATGTGAAAATAGTATCTCGATAGAGGTCGTCGCGTCTCGTCAGCCGCTCAATACTTAAATAAATATTGCGACCCGTCGGACAATTATCTATGCAATCACTCTTCTCCATCAATAGCGCGGCTGTGTCCTCAATAAACACAGCGGTGCACTATGAAAAACATTATGAAACGAAACTGATGGAGCGTACGGATAAAACGGTTCAAAAAAATTACTTGGCCGTGTGAATCAAGACAGCACAAAAATATAAGTCCAATCGCGTGCCCGTGCGAATTTGAGGTTCGGTTTGAAATTTTCCTCAAAAATTGACTTAGTTTAGGTAAACAACGCGGCTATATTAAGTTTTCAACAATTTTATATTCGATGCATCGCATTGATGGCACTATTAAAACGATTGATTTCGTTTCTACAAATTGAACTCGAAACATCTTCCTGATCATTTTTGATCTGATTGCTGAGATTCAAAATTTTATGATGCCTATCTAGTACTACCCGTTTTGCACTATATTCCAGAGAGATCTTTTATTAACGATATCAAACACCAGATCATTCTGGTTAGGTGTATTAAGTGATTACAGTCACAACTAACTAACCGTCACAACTAACAAACCGCCTTTTTTATTTGTTTTCGTCTATTCTGTTAATATGCATGTTTTCACACAGGTTTAGACCTATGCGCCCTTGTGAGGACTACAGGAACCGGGTTTCTATGGCCGGATGCGCTTCCTTACGCCAATCAAATAAATATTATCTGGCACGGGCATCAGTCAGAACAATTATTTATACCTTTTCCGGCGCAGGAATTTAAAAATCTGGACTTCAAATGCATCTTAACTGCCAGCATAGCCCAAAATAGTCTAAAAACTGCATGGACGATCAGTTGCTGTATAGCTTATGTGTGGATGCGACCCGTAACCATTTACAGACACACTTTAAGTACTGGGCTTACATATAAAATGGTTTCACTTCACAGCCAGTAATCAAGATCCACAATAATTCTGGCCCTTAAACTCCTTCAAAATATTTGGTCACAGAGCTTCATCTCTCAAACATTAATTACCTCAGGTAAATTCAGCCCTTTGCCTTACCCAATCCCCTGATCTCGACAAGCAGTGTATTTCGAATAAATTGTTATCAGGGGAAATTTTCTGGGGAGTGTTGGGGGGTGTTGCTAAAGGTTCAATCTTTTGGTTCCATTCAAAGCTAAAGATCGGGGGGGGGGAGGGCCGACGAAAATTTTTTAGGCTCTTCTTGACAGTACTTGTCCACCTTCTCTCAACAGCACTTCTTCATTTTGGACGTCATTCAGTGCTTATTCATCCTTATCCTAACAAAATCTGGAGGGGTTAAACGCCCCGACAAGGGGTTCTGCTAAATTTTCTGTCGGCAACGATGTCAATTTACAACCAATCACCAAAAACCTTACCAGGTTCGCATCGATAGTGAACTTCGAGGTACTTGGGGGTAAGGTTACAGGGGTCGCCAAACTTTCGGTTGGACGCCACGATGTCGCAGACTTGCAGAGTCTTGTTGTCACACCTGGATGATGACGTCACGGCGTGACGTCACAGTGACGATGACGCGCAAACAAACATGCATTAGTAATTTGTTAGTGGGCAATTAGGCAGGCAGTGATTAGTTGTAATTTGTCAATCATACAGCGCTGTTAATGTAGGAGCAGGCATTGTAACTGTGTAGTGTGTAGGCCTGTTATAGCACAGCAGCATTATAAAGGATAGATAATAAACGCAAACAATGTTAAACAAATTCAATAGCATGCGTACGTCTCAAATAGAAAAAACTTAGGCCACTAACAATAATTCAGCAACATGACATTTTACACAATTATATAATGATACTATCTACGATTGATCTCCGATAAACTCGTAGATAAGCAAAATCGACGATCAAAGATATGATTTTAATAAAACAATCTTATAATATCAGTATGGAGTGAAAATTTGTAATTTTCTGTTCAGCATCTCAGATAGTCCGCAGAGCCGCAATACCCGTTAGTATAATAGATTCTATCATTTCCCATTTCTAGTATTGGCTACAATAAAATAGCCTGCAAGACATTTAACCACAATCGTTAAATTACACAAGTGATGAGTTGTAGTGCATCAAGTACTGGACCAGAGATGCTATAGGCTAATACTACTAGTAGCCTACTAACAATATTCCATGTCAACGTTAGAAAAAATGTACACTCTTTCTTTGTAATTCTTTGATATTTCGGTTTGTAACTGCAAATAAATTTGTAATGAATCAGGTAAAAGAAAATAAGACTAGGGCACCCACAAAGACAGAATAAAAGTTACAATAAATCGGATAGCTTTTCGTTGCATCGTACACTGCAGCGCAAGCATCAAACTGCTCTATTAAATGCGCACCTCGGCCTCATAAAAATTACAGTATAACCAGAAGTGCATTTCAAACATAATCTGAAGTAACGTTTAAGGTAAGGAAAATTTGCAAGACCGTCTGCTTTGCAGCAAATGTGCCACAAGTGCAGCAGCTGTATAGCCTACATAGCGTTTAGTTGAGCATATTTAAGTTGTGGAAGTCCTATTCTAGATTCAGGGACTTCTAAACTCTATGTCTTAGGGACATAGCGTTTATGTTTATGTCTATTAAAGTCTAAACCCACTCTAAAACCACCGACACGCTCTTCAAAAAAGAACAGTATAAAAATAACACCCCTCCTCAACCACCCCTTTAGTGGGCGTGGGGGGAGTGTGTTGTAACGATGCAGCGTTGAAGGCAAGCAAAATTGAGTACATATAAAAGTTAGGTCAAAAATTTCGGTCAAAAATGACAAGCACATGTTACGAATGAGATAAAAGATGAGTATTGCAGCCTTGGTCAATGTAGTATGAACTTTAAGAAAAGCCCTCCGTTTCAACTCCTTGCCTCCCCCTCCCGTTTCGCGAGTTCTGAGCCGAAATAAAAAGGTTTTCTGGACGATCCTCCCTCCCTGATATATTTAACACCCTCCTAGAACAAATGCCCCTAGAATAGTCTGCCTACACTGCCGCAACTTTTGGCATAACTATGGGAAAGTGGATATTCCATCCGTTATGGACCTTCACCTGAGCGAATCAAGGTAAACCTTGATCTATAACCAAGCATAGAGCATTAGAGACTAAAATCTATGAAATCTGAACAGGATAATTAAAACCAACAGGGCATATTCTCAAGAGTATTAACATTACACATATTTCCAAGAGTATCAATATTCTACTGACATCTTGCAGAATGCAATTATATTGAACCTACTGCAGCAAAATGTAAGCTCTGCAGTGTAAGTTTTTATGATGCATCCCACGGTGTGACAGAGTCCAGACAGAAACACAAGACGACCAACTGTGTGTAAGTTTATATGTACTACATTTTCAATATCATCACACTTCAAACTTTAAACAAAAAGTACAACGTGATTGATCACATCACATCAAAAACATGCTATAAAGATATAAGCACCTACACTGTGATCGCGTCATAATTTTTAGTTTAGATAATAACCAGTTGGTAGTTTTTAAATGGCCAAATAATTGCATTTTTATTATTTCTTAATCTATCGAGCAACATTGCCAGAGACTCTTAACAATCCCATTCATTAGTAGTACCGCACAGCATGGCACTGAAGCCTTTAGATAAACAGAATTTTGGCAAACACATCATTGCAAAAGACTGGCCAAAAAAGCGCACTAAGCATGCCTACAAGAAATCCATGCTACTCCGCACAGCAACAAAAACCATGCACAAAGAGACACAGTAGATCAGCAACCGAAAAACATGCGAACTGAATACTACAAATACAAAGAGTTCGACAGCAAAGAAATAACTCATGCATCCATGTCTCAAGATGTCAGTAGATGTCAGTAGAAAGCGTAAGGCATGCTGTGGGCGTGCGCTGATGGAGGGGCGGTCCCTAGTTAGTATAATGGGCGTGGCTAGTGTTAGCTGGATCCATGCCGTGGCCTCACCTCTGTCACAAAAGTACTCTATCTCCAGGTACTTGAATGTGTCGCTACACGTGTCCCCAAACTGACTGTTGGACGCCTGCACGCTACACTCGGGCTGACCGGCACACCTGAGCCCCGGGGGAGGAGCGGAGGGGGGAACATAGCAGTTAGTATACCACCCTGAACCCACTGTGCACACCCAGTCTACACCAAACAACCGAACAACATATGTCTACACTCTAAACAGGGGTGTATCCATCATTTCTGCCTCGAGGAGGCGAGGCGGTTAAAGCTTAAAGACCCACTTTTGAGACAACGGAGCCCAAGGGGAGGAGCAAGGGGTACACGTCGCGTTAGTATGCCACCCTGCACCTGCTGCCTATACATATTCTGCACCCAACAACACAAGTCTGCATAGGGGTGTAATCATCATTCAAATCTTGAGGAGGGGGGCGGTTGGAGATTGAAGCTTTGAAGGGTTCTGAAGAGAATGGAATTAGTGAAACTTCTTGATTAGAAGATGAACATGACGGTTATGCGCGAAGGACCCTACGGGACCTTGGGTCTCTTCTTCATCCCTATGGTAGCAACACCCTGCATTTACAAGCCATTAATATTTTTAATAGTGTGCTCAAAATACAGACCAAAGCTCCCACTGGAAAGAAATCATTTCATCTCTCCATACATGGATGACATGGGCATCAGAACAATTTATATACATTTATATATATATTAAATTAATGTATATTGAATATATTACAATTTTGAAACGGAAAGTTACAACAGAAATGCATCTAAAAAATTAAAATATAACACCATTTTACCTAAAAAAAATTTGACAAAAAATATCATGAAAATGTTGAAATGGTGAAAAGTTTAAATAAAACAGTAATAGAGAAGAAACCCGAACGACTTGAATATATATTGCTAAAAATTTAATCCGGTTGAACAAAAAAACACACAAAAAAACACTTTTGATGCAGAAAAACGATTGAAAATAAATAAATAATTGAACTACATGTCTATAGCACAGTGAAATTTGACACGACGGAACTGACAGGCGAATTAAACAGGAAACGTGAAAAACCGAATACCACAGACAGCATGACTGCAGCTTGAATAAATTGACAGAATGAACTACAGCAATTTGAAGTGAGGACATGGAAAAAATAAGCCTGACATGCCAACTAGTCCGCATTAATGAACATACTACCGACTGTTAACACTCGGTAATCAGTACTCTACCCGGCATCGATGACTCAACCTTTACTTGAGCAACACGTCGGTACAGGTTTAATTGTTAGCAGCACTCCCCTGGTGCAACTATTATACACCACTAATAGCATGTATAGTTCCAGCCTCACACAGGAACAAACAATGGGTAATTACTTCGACCCTCAGAGGCACTGACCCCATAAGCGGCAAAGCCACGAGTGAATATGATTAGAATACATCAATATAAAGAACTAAAAAAAATGACCAGTATTACGATCGCGGGTTGAATCAAAATAATTGCTCTAGTGTGGCATAATTAAACACTGAGGGCAAAATATTCTGTCATATAATAATAATAATAATAATAATAATAATAATGTCAAAATATATTATGCAATTATGCATAGTGTCGTTTCAGTCATTTGATTCGCTGACTTAAAAAATGCAGTAGGCTAGGCCTTTTGCCTTTATAGACAGTGTGCATCGAATCACGGCCTGTCATGCCTGTACTTCAAGCGACTGTTTGTCAAACTGAGTTCGTTGAATGTGCTTGAAAGAAAAATGTATTCATTTATTTATTCATGATCACTTGGGTGGTCGTTGGTCTCAGGGGTGGTCGTTGGTCTCTGGGGTGGTGGTTGGTCTCTGAGGTGGTCGTTGGTCTCTGGGGTGGTCGTTGGTCTCTGGGTGGTCATTGGTCTCTGGAGTGGTCGTTGGTCTCTGGGGTGGTCGTTAGTCTCTGGGGTGGTCGTTGGTCTCTGGGGTGATCATTGGTCTCTGGGGTGGTCATTGGTCTCTGGGGTGGTCACTGGTCTCTGGGGTGGTCACTGGTCTCTGGGGTGGTCTCGGTGCAATTTACAACATGAACTCCCTACGGATAGGTCATTTAGATCATCATCAGTATTTCCATTGAAGGTAGAGCAGTAGTAGTATAAATAGCACAGACTACCAAATGGATAAAGCTCTGAATTTGAAGTTACAATACTGACTAGCGACCAAAGTAGGCTAGCCTACTGTTCCATGAAACGATTTATTCTCTGCCACAACATAAAGCAGTTTCAGAGGCAAGCTCTCAAAATAAATCTTGGCGCCATCACATAAAAAATTTAATTAATCCATGACATAAAAAAGTCTAGAAGATTTCTTGCAGAAATTCAATGAACTTTAAAGAAAAACGAAAATCTGTCTTATTGTATCCCATAGGCCTACACTTACCCATCGTCTAGCAAATACAATAAGGTTGCCATCACCGTCAAATTCAAATGAGGTTTAGGACTTATTTGTTTGTTTTTTACTAAATTTATACCAAAGACGAATTATTGTAGTTTATTTATGATGATATATTTTCTTTAGATTCAAAACCGCACGGGTACTTTGAATTTAGTACAATATCGTGACTAAGCACTCAGTTCTTTGCCTGAACAGTTAACTCCAATGACTTCTACTTTGAAGGTTGAGTAATTTTAAACAGCAACGGAAAGTTCTGCCAGCCAGTGTCCTGGATTGTGCCACTACTTTAACTGGGTAGACATCAGCCCACAGCCAGCACGGAGGCGGCAAACAAGGAAACTTTGAGCTTCATTCTATCTGCAACGTAGTAGGTTGGCTCTACGCTCTATGAGCGCTAATTGATTACTCATTCACAACTGAACTCTAGCATCAATTAAGCACGAAACGGTGCCAGCTAAAATTATTAGTAGAGTTGGCTACCACTAGAGCCTTGCTCAGCAGGAATCAGAGGACTCAGCACCATGTCAAGCTCTACCAAAGTTGTAGTCAACAACAGTCAACAGGAGAGAATTATAATTATCACAGCTAGTTGCATCGAATTCAATGTACAAAAACTTCATCAAGTATTACAGGCTTGACCAAATTAGATAGTTCAAATTGATTGGAATTCACTTGTAGAAACATAAATAGCCTAGTTGAGGATATTGACTATGTGTGCAATAATATTGACCTGATTCAAAAAAGATGATAATGATGATGACTTTGAATCATTTTCATAGGAATTCATTTGTAAAACGTCAGTAGAGAGCTGACTATGTGTGCAATGTTAGTAACCTTGAATCAATATTACACAACGCGTTGAAGATACCGGTCAGTGAGTAGGCCTAAGCCCTGAATCAAGTATTATGTGGAGACTTATCCCATCATCCCATCCTGTTCAACGTTAACAACTGTTCTATTACGAAAAACCAATAAATGGCATACAAAGTCAGCTATTATTGTGCAACACATCGAATCTAAGTAAACAGCCGCTTGCTAATCTTGTCCTTCCAACTATTGATAATCCAACAACCTTCAACTCAAAAAGCCACACCCAACACGTCAACAGGCTGGGAACACGGCTGTGAAACGATTCGAAATCCTAACGTTAGGCTGTCAGACCAAGTCCCAAGCAATGATCGATGTGAAATCAAAAACAAGTTGCCTCAGTCAATGAAATAAGAGTACTGGAACATTAATACCGCCTACTGTATACAATATCATATAGATCCTGCAAGTTTAGGCCACTAGCCTACTTTATTAACGCCAGGAGGCGCTGATACACGTGCACAGTGCACACGCTGTGCAAAGCATTCTATTATAATTATTATGGTAGACTGAAACCTCAAAAACTTGATTTCTCAACTGGTGTTGGGGCTCTTGGCGACCGGCCAAAACCGGTTCACAATATAAAACAATCCCAAGCCTTGCTATAAGAATTGACTGTACATTGGCGTTTAGAGAACAATTCATCATTAACAGCTTGCTCAATCAGACTAGATTTTGCATTCTGCATTTAATGCATTCTGTGCTTAATGCTTTATTACACACAGTAGGACTTCTATGACCTCTATAAAGAAAACGCACCGGGAATTAACAGGTTTTAAAAGAAGTTGATTGGTTGATGTCCAGAATTCTGCGAAATAAACAGTTGAAACATAAAATTAAAAGAAAAATGTTTACACATCACTCACAGTAATTAACCAGGAGTGATAAAACTATGAAATTAGGGTACTGTCAACACATTCACTTCATCTCATCTCAAGCTACCATGCCCTCACATTGCCTTACTAGCAATGCTGGGAATTCTAGTTCTTTTTCCTAGATAGCCTACATAAATTACACTGATCAATGTTTGTTGAATATGTACAATCCATAACGTAAGCTGCAATCTATTGCACCCAAAGCTGAACTGTAATAGATATGGTCTAACTTTCTCCGTTGGGCCTCAATCACGCAGCGGGTCGGCTACACAAACACACCGCTGCATTGTGAAGAGCCCAGCGCTGAATGCAAACGAATACCTGAATGGAATGCCCCTGATTGTCAGTGTTCAGGCCAAAGTTTGACACCGAATGAGGCTTGTAGCAGCTGTCAACGCTGTTCAGTTCGCACCCCCCACTATCCACCAACCCACCTCCACTGTGCTGCAGCACCACCCTACTCAAGAACAATCTCCACCCCACTTCACCAGCAGTAGAGCCTAGGGGCACGGTCCGATTTACCGAAAACCGAATTGCCGAAGAAAGTGCATTTCAACACAATAAGACCGAATTGCCGAAAGCACTTTTCATTAGCGTCCTAATTGCCGAAAAGTTTAGATCTATTTTTATTCCTAAGCCTAGTCCTAAATCTAACCTAACACTAAACGTAACCTAGTCCTAACCTTACGAGGCCCTATCCCTAACTTATTAACCTTAACGGGGCCCTGAACCTAATTTAACGGTCGCGTTTCAAGTACATGCGTTTCGTGTACATTTTGGCAAAAAATGGTCTAACGTCCTTCTTTCATTTGAGGCAAACCGGTTTTCGGCAAATCGGACTGCTCCCGAGCCTAGCACATTTGCCGCTCTTCACTTGCACCATGGCCAATTTCTCAAAGCAGGCTACCGTTGAACAAAGCATGTAGGTCTGACCACCCAGTAAAACCAAGCTGCCCTCCTATTTAAATATATTGAACACCCACCCACCCCCTCCGGCTATCAATGAATGGCTATAGGCACACTGGTGCTTGTCTATCAACAAGGGCCCCCTCCAGAAATCTCATTAGGACAACGACTTCCCAGAATGCTATCGATCATTGATAGCAGCATCAGCACTGCCAGCCCTTCCACAACTGGACCTCATACGCGTTTGTTATGGACTTTAAACTGAGCATTCATTCATCTGCATATTGTCATTGATGGAAGGATTTGAGGAGAAATGTTGTAAGCCAGCGTGAATTCATGAACATCAGACAAAATGAAAAAGACCATAGTTTTCTATGCATCCATCCTTGATAACACAGAAATTAAGAGGAAATTGCACAATAGAAGGAAATTGAAAATGAAGATTGTTGTTGTCAACAATGTAAGTTTACATTAAAAGTCTGAGCACAGTCATTAAAACAATATTACAATTTCAACGACACAAGGCAAACATTTGAAAAACAGAGCTTTACGAGCCATATACACATATTGCTAGTGAGGGTGAATTTGTAACTACGTAATTAATTAACGTTAACTGATGAGTTCTTGCAGTACCGAATACTTAAATGTATATAACGATATTAACATTATACTACACTAGACAGTGTCAGTTACATACTTGATTATTTGACTTACTTGCTACATTATATTCGACTCTACATATATGAGTAACAATCAAGTAGCCGCAACTCCAGAATACTTAACTACCGTGCGTATATTTAGACATAGTATTTCACACAACAACGATAGCGAACAAACCACAATTGTGTGTGATAGAATGTGTTATATGTGGTAGTAGCACAAACGTTTGTGTTAGGTTTGGTAATGACGCGCGCCTTCATGCTACCTTTTATAATAACACCCATCTTTGTGTAACCTATGAAAATACCACACACCATTGTGTCACCATTGGCAATAACACAAACCTCTGGTAATAACACACACCGTGCTACCATTTGTTAATTAATAACGCGCTCCTTCGTGTTGCTTTTGATAATACCACACACCTCTGTGTTACCTTTGAAATTAACACAAACGCCTGTGTTACCCTTGGTAATAACACAAACCATTGCACTACCTTTGATAACAAGGTTCACACACTTTGTTACACACCCGTTAAAAACACAAATTTACGGTGAACAACTTACATGTCGGCGACGAGCGCGAGTGAGCGGGAGGACATGCACTGGAGGTCCCAGTGTTCTGTGTTGCGCCCCTCGTTGCAGATCGCCATGCTGAAGCGCCCGTAGTTGGCGCGCCGAATGTGAATGTGCGTGCCGGGGGGACACTGGATGGTCAACGTGCTCCCCTCACACGCGTAACCCGTGCGCGGGCTCGTCGCTACACACAGCAGAGATTATGCTAAAGAATCTGTGGTTTTTGCATAAAGTCTTAGGGCCAGTTGTTCAATCGAGAGTTAAAATGCTATTAAAAATTCAATTTATCCTATTTACAATACCTTAATTTATTAATACTTAAAACAGAATTTGCTTCAAAAAGTGAAATTTAAAGTTAAAAAAAACCATCAAGCAGTAGGCAATAGATAAAAAAGTGAATATCAGCCAAGTTAAGATTTGGCCATCCAGTTTGGGTGATGCTGGGCTACAGCCAGTCAGTCAGCCTCTGCCAGGGGTTCCCTGGGTTCGGCGTTACGACTGCCCCCAGTTCGCAGGGGCATTGAAATTTGAAGAATTACGTCTTATGATCAAAAAGTTTTTTGGTACGCTGCATTTTTGGCTCATTGAAAAACAACTGAAAGCAAATCCCAATTTCAATGTTGCATTCACAGCAGATATACAACCAACCGATCACATGATCCGGGTCCAACGCCAAGACAGCCTGTGTTTGCTCCAAGCCCGCCAGGATCACAGCGAGACACGCCAGCAGTCGCCAACATGACGTCATCGCCATCTCTCGCCACCATGACGTCATCGTCAACCAATGGTAAAGTTGCAGCTTAAGGTTTCATCTCCCTCACTTCGCGCAGCTACGCCTGCTGAAAGGAAGGGCTGACGACGAATACTATTTTGTTCTGTAATTGTAGCAACAAGTATTATTACAAACTATTCATTGTCCATAAAATATTCAGTTCTAAATGATCACAAATAATACTGGTACACGTCATAACAAATAACTATTGCTCCTTAATAATAATATTATATAGTAACAATAATAATAGGTTCAACGTCTAATGATGTCATCGTTCCTCCCGCCACTCATTGATATCTGTACTATGATGACATTCAGGAACACACTAACTAACCGCCTGTTTTGTCCTCTAATCTGTTAATATTCATGTTTTCACACAGGTTTTGACATTTTGCACCCATGTGAGGATTGCTGGAGCTGAGTTTTTATGGCTGGATGCCCTTCCTGATGCCAATCAAGTAAAAATGCGTTTAACAGCCTTGCTGAAGGCTGTTAAGCAAACAAGTGTCGCCAGCTGCTGACCCGTGCCAGAATAATTCAGGAGCCCAGATCCAGAAAAATCTTCAATGCTGATGTTTTCAGTGCACAATAACACATTTTGTGCACGATATGCACAATAACACATTTTGTGCACGATATGTAAAAATACAATCGCACATTTTGTGCACGATATGCACAAATCTGAGTCCATAATAACAAAGTGGAAGACTCAGTAGGCCGAACTCCTGTAATATAATCACCGTCCTGTCATGGCCAGTGATGTCAAAAAAGCATAGTAGGCATGATGTCGAAATTACAGAACCCTAACTGCAAGCTTCTCCTGACCTTATTCAAATGTTCATATTTCAGTGAGCTTCAAACAAGCCACACTCACACTTGCAGTGTAGCAACGCTACAAACCAGACAAAACTCACAAAACCTACAAAATCGCTCACTGCCTGTGAGCGGTTCAGGCGTACTAGGCTGAGCAATTATTAAATTATAGCAACAGGATCGTTACTATAACCAGATTCTATCGGGCAAACAAAATTAAATTTTAACGAATGGGACCTCGGGAACAATCCGTTTAGAAACTATAATGGACCATTCCTCACATCACAAAAATGCAACACAGCATCTCCTTTGATAATCTTCACGATGTCCACGATGCTTTAGGTCTCCTACCGCATTCAATGCAACCGCGCATCATCAACAAAACATTACGCTACGCTAGACTTCATTGTATTTCGATTTTCACAACGCCTTGTGTGCGCGCAACAAAAAGATGAGGTTGAACCTTTTCATCGTACTTTAGATCCAGACATCATAGCGGTGACACAATGGACACGTAGGTACCACACCACGAGAATACGTATGTATTCAACATTTATAAACCAGCAAGCTTCAAATGACGAGTGTCACATTCAATAATCACCACCTTGCTCCCAGTATGATCACGGCACGATCGGCTCAGCAGTGAGGCAGGGGCGAGAGTGAAAGAATGGAACAAAGAATGGCTCTTCATAGCGCTCAAGCGCCTTGATTGTACAATAAAATAAATGTAACTCAGGGAGGAGTGGGTCGGACAGCAACACCTGATCAACCACAAACAGGAACGACCCTCAGAGACTATCAGATAGTATAGAAGAGAAGAAGGAAGACCACAAAATTGTGAGAACTAGTATCCTATAACTCTAATCTTCTAAGAATGCAACCCGGCCAAATTTATCAATATCTACATCACATTGTCCCTAGGTTGAAGAAGCAAATAAGTTGAAGTAACCACCACCTTCATAGTATAAACTAAACATCAATATGCAGATCATGCACACTACTAGTATTGTGTATCTGCTATGCTACCTTTATCGCTGGCAGCAAAAGCAACAATACGACGTCGATAGACACAGCTGGTTTAGTACAAAAAGCACACGATTTGACAATAACAGCAGGTCGGTCGGTCGTATGATCCATCCGCATCAGATATAAGCTCAGGCCTATTTAAAATATGCATGCCATACTCAAACCATAAGAAGCCTTTTTATAGAATGATACTATTAAACTGAGGCCAAATTTAATCCCCTTCATGACACAACAAACAGCACAGTGTGAGTTGCTTAATTAACATGTGAGATGGTTCGCTAAAGCACATCGCACACGATAGGCCTATGCTATTTTCAATCATTGCATTGTCTTAAACAGTGATGCCACTCACTTTTTTACCAAAAGCACCAAACTACTTCAAAAAAAAGCTAATTTTACCAAAACTATGTGCCATTTTGATCAAAAACACAGATCCCAAAACGCAATTTTTTTTGTAAAAATAGCACATTGAAAGGATAGGACGAAATTCATTTAAATTATGTGACTTTTCTCTACAATATCTTCCTTTTTCCGCAAATTTTTATATTTCTGACCCGTTTTTTCATCTGCTCGAATAGCTACTATGTCAAAAAACATAAATACTGGGAAGGGCCAACCATCACATTTTGCTCTTATTTGGACGACAACTAACTACTAACCTCTTTTTTATTGTGTAAATCTGTTAATCTCCATGTTTTCACACAGGTTTACACGTTTTCGCCCACCCTGATAAGGACTGCTGGAGCTGGGCTTTTATGGCCGGATGCCCTTCCTGACGCCAACCAAATAAATAATTATCGGGCTCGGAGTTAGCAGCTAGCGACACTTGTGTGTTTAACAGCCTTGGTGAAGGGCCTGTAACGCATGGTTTCATAGTTGCTCTCTATTTTTGGACGATAATAGCACAAAAAGCATATGGGCCAAAAAGCACTAATTTGATCCGAAATGCACATGAGTGGCAACGCCGGTGTGAAATAAATCTCCACGCTTCAGTTCAGCTGCTGTTCGGTTCACACTGTCAAGCATTCACCGGGAGTTCAATGAAACGTTTTATTAGCCGTGAAGCTTGAACCAATATTATGACATTGTGTTCGCAACACGATCAAGACTGAGCCTCGCTCAACAATGCGCCATCCCTATAGGCTGGAGAGCAAAGAATTGGCCTGCAGCCCAGAGCTCCCCGAGCTTGTCGTAAAAGACGACTAAAGAAAACGGGGAGTGGTTCTGTGCCGGCTCTCTTGCACAGAACCGGACCGTGTATAATGTACTATATAGCCCTTGTGTGCTACACACGGTCCCTAAACTACAAAAAAAAATACCCAAAAAACCAATGTGGAAGCAAGTTTTTAAAACGCTTTTTGTGCTCTTCTTCACGAAGCCATTGTATAATAGCATGGAGAGAACTTAACGTGCTGCCAACAATAATATTTGGTTGTTTATCACCGAAGGTGAACAACCCAATCCATCCTTTTCCCTGGCCAGTGGGTCAATCCAGATTTCAGTTATATAACAATACAACTAGCCAGAAAAACATATTCTTATGATAAATAGCAATGTAATAATTGTATACAATTTTATTTCAAGCACAGGGCACAAATAATAAAAACATCAATACAATATATAAAATACAATCTGCTTGAAAAGGGAGACTAAAGGCCCTAGTGGCACTAACATGGTACCCATATAATTAAAAGATGTAATATTGTTACTTTCACCTAAATTTAGCTCGCACGTCAACTGTACGTTTATTTAATTATCTATTTCTTTATTGTGTTCTGCCTTGATGGTGAATAAAATATTTATATATAATATAGCTGTTCTCCACTGTAGTCGCTTGGCCTACCACATTGAACACCATCGTGCACTGTAGGAGTCAGAACTGTGAATTTTAACTATTAATCTCAGTACACTAGTCAGCCTCTAAAAGCTTAGCTTTGCTCCAGCATCCTGGACAGGTGCCTCGTGGAGTCGTGCTACACTCCTCATGAGTAATATATCATAAATCATTAGGTTAGTCCTACACAAGGGTAAGCCTATTCCTGGTGCGCCAACATGTAATGGCAACTGAGGCAACAAGGTTAACTGTGCCAGTGGCAGCTGCGTTACTGCAGTTATACAATCAACAGCAGCATTTACAGTTTTATACCAAGTACCGCAACCCATAGGCGAAACCACCGACAGAAGGTTGGGGAGGTTGGGGAGATCGGGGTCCGAACTCGCGAGCGGAGGAGGTGGGGAGAGGGTGCTGAAGGAAATTTTCTGGCACAAAAACATCACTTCCTACAACAAAAAGCGCTCAAGACCCCCCACTCCCCGCCCCTCACCCCTAATTCTTTTTTATAAACACTTCAAACTGAATGGGTCTTCACAAAAGTTGGGGAGGTCGGGGCCACTTTCGGTTCGAATTTAATACAGAAAAACGCTCAAAATGGAGAGGTCATCCAAAAAGTTGGAGAGGTCATGACCCACCCAACCCCCCCATTGGTTGCGCCAATAAACTAAGCTATAGGCTTTCTAGGTCAACTGTTAATATCAACAGAAGCAGAATACTTGATGTAAAAATGTCAATACTAAATCTGCTGTATTAGCATCGACAATAATAAATGTCAATACTATAACTTTTTAACTTTTTTTCAATACAATGAATAGCATTGAAATCGTCATTTTGTACAGCCGTCCAGCAGCGTGCAGTCGTGCACGGATGTTATAACTCTGTACAGCAGCAACAAGGTTCCTGATTTTTTATAGTATGCACAGGGCTTATCAAAACTATCAACAGGATAATATGTCGAGTTGTTAATTAAATAGTGCTATTCATCTACAACTATGGTCTGGTAACTCTCAATCAGTAGGTCTATAATGGATGATTGACGTTCCCAAACAGATTTTGCTGATAATGCAATCAAGCACAGCACCAGAGCCATAGTTTTTGAGAACAGAACTCATCAGAAGTACCATTCTATGGAAAATAATCGTCAAACACATTGAAAGAAAATATAATTGTAAAACACAATGAAAGCAATATGCTGATTTGTATCCCTTTGAAGTAAAAGAGCAAAACCAAATTAATCACTTCCAGAAAATCTAAAATTTCACAATTTCTTTGACCAGATAGATTATGATGTTTAAATTTTTGTTTATCTCTAATAAAATCCATGATTGATGACTATGTTTTTACAAACTGTTTCTATATTTTTCTATTGGTTGTGTGATTTTAAGAACACGGCTCATATTTAATAACATATAGTACTTTAAATAAATAGGTCCCTGTGTGAGATTCTCGGTGAAAAAAAACTATTTACACCGGTATATAAATATATAAATGAAGCAATATGCTTGGTTAACATCACTCGATTGGAGGGTCCTGGAACGACTTTATTCATCTGATCTGCATCACACACCCATACGGTCTCATCCCTATGTCTACAGTGCATTGCGTGTGAAAAATATTGAATATTTTCTAGTCTATTAAATCTGTGTCAAGAAACCAGGCATTTAAATCTGGTTGCAGTCCAAAAAATTTTTTTGCACTCAACAGTTTTGGACTTCTGTTTCACTAATTGTACCGACAAAAAGAGACGATCTGTTTTTATTAATTATGTAGGCCTATGCATGTATGTGCACTGCGTTTGTAACGTCCCTAAAATAATTACATCATACAAATGGCGATGGAATTTTAGGTGTATAAATATTTTAAAAGTCAGCAATTACCTCACTAGAATCGACGTAAATTCACTTGTGTATCACTTCATATGTTTATCACGTCACTCGTTTATCGTCATAAAATTCACGTAGCCAATTATGGTAATGCAGTGGCCTAGGCTATATCCTGCATTTAGTTACTAGTATATTAGTAAAGGCCTCAGAAGAGTTCAACTATTCGGCAGCAAATAGAGCCTAGTCCTCATTCTTGTGATAGAATAATCAATAGGCCTCCATGCAATATTCATCAGACTTTACTACTAGTCGTAGTATATTCTAACGATTCAGATCGTTAATCCTTCCATCGTTATCTTTGCCCGCTCGTATACGGTACCATTAGCCGCTACCACTAAGCCGCGATGTCTTTTCATCTCGTCCAGCTTTTTCGAAAAAAAAATAATACAAAATCGCAGACAATAATCACATTTTACAAGATTCTATAATGTCGCGGTCTACATTCAACAAATCAGTATAATGTATATTAAAGTAAACAACAGCCCTAGTCCACTGTAACAATGCGTTCGTTATCAAATCACCGAATCACCCTTGGTATCAGCGCAATCCAAACTATGCTAGCAGCTTCCTACAACAGATGCAGGCTGCAAGCAAGCGCGCTTGTTGGCTGTGCGCTTAGGCCACAATCGTGTTACAGAATACAGACGGCAGGCGGCAAGCGCGCTCGCGCGTGAATGTGCTCGTAACACGGAGGCGCAACTAGATTTTTCAAATCAGGGACTAGAAATTGATCACCAAACAAACATCCGAGCAAGGATTGCTTCAAACGAACATCAGACCATACTCGACTTTTGGATAATCTACTGCAGGCCTACCTTCAGAAACGATGATTCATTTGACCGCCTGCTACGAATAGCGTTAGAAAAATTGCCTCATGTGAGTGAAAATGGAATTGCCTCTTGTGCGTGAAATGAGTGGTTTCAAAGTGGCGGGCAATCAGTAGCCCAGCCTAGGCTCACCTACTGTAAACACGACCGTTGTCGTTGCAAGTATACAGCAGGCCTACAACGAGGAAAGCAGCAGCTGCTATCGACAGGCCTCTGATTACCAACACTAGCAGCTGTTGTGTCTAACGTGCAGACTATTGCTACATGTACATTGTACAAGCAGGCTACAAGAAAGCGTCATAGTTAATCCACTGCAACATGTAATTCGATATCAGCTGTGCACGATAGCAACCTGCTTGGACTGGGAGACGATAGCAAGGGGTGCAATGTTCGCTGCTTCAACAACGTAGGCCTACGGGGCAGCCATGCGGTGAGGGTACGGGCAATCCGAAGGCTAAAGTAATAATAATTGCCAGTAGGCCCAGCGTGTGGTGACAGTTATGTATGAGGGCTAAGGGTGTTGTCCGTGTGTCACGTGTGAAGCACGTTGGCTAAACTTCAGCTCGCGGAAGAGATGCTAAGGATGTCATTAAAATCTGTCGAGCACGAGTAGGCTCCAACAAGTAAAGATTAGCCAATGCTGTCTGCATAATTATGCAGACTGCCACTCCTAATCCACTATATAACTAAAATTTCAAGCTATAATTAGCTAACGGGGACGGCTTCAAATAACATTAGGTCTGTTGCCTTTGGTCAGAGTTAGGGACTACAATGTCATAATCAATTAAATCAAATTGGACAAATCTATTAGCGCATGATGGTTAGTGCGCATGTTCCCTAAATTTTTTCGAAATCCGTTCAGTGGCGGCTGAGTTATAGTGGCGCAAGGGTCTTGGCACCCCTACGTTTATAAAAACCGATCGCCCATCTCATGTATCAATATTTTGTTAAAACTGGTATATATAGGGTGATTTTTAGCCGATAAAGTGCCACATAACAGTGGAAAATCTTGCACATCAGACTGATAAAAAAGTTATCTCGTTTCGTGCAAAAGTGCATGATATGGCCCCCCCATGCCCTCTTAACATTTCGAAATAAATTATTAAGCCAGGAATGCTTTCCCCATGGCATATATATTTCACCCCTGTTTTCATTATTGTAGCGCTGAAGGTTGTTACCCAGGATTACGTGAATTAAAATTGTTAAAAATCTGGGGGGAGGGCCACCGTTCATATTTTTCAAAATCTAAGCGAAGCTGTATTATCCCGGCTTAGTCTGCATGTTCCCTGAAAAAATGGTCAAAATCCGTTCTGTGCTGGCTGAGTAATTGTGGCGCAAAGGTTTTGGACCCCGCCAACTTTGATAAAATCCGTCCGCCCACCTTACACATCAATATTTTGTTAAAACCTGCATAGGGCGTTTTATAATAAGAGTAAGTGGAACAAACTTGTGCAAAACGCGTGCAAATCGGACCGATAATAAACAAAGTTATCGCGATTCTTGAAAAAGTGCATGAAATGGCCCCCCCAGGCACCCTCAATATTTTGAAGTGAATTATTAAGCCAGAAACGCTTTCCCAAATGGTATATATGTTTCCCCCTTGATTTCATAATTGCAACGCTCAAGGTTGTGACCCACGATGACGTGAAAAAAAAACCTGAGGGGAGCTCCCTGGGGTACCGTTCACTTTTTCCAAAATCCAAGCAAAATCGTATAATCCAGGCGTAGTCCGCATGTTCCATGAAAAAATGGTCGAAATCCGTTCCGTCGTGGCTGAGTTACTGTAACGCAATGGTTTTGGCCCCCCCCCAGCTTTTATAAAAATAAACCGTTCGCCCATATTATATATCAATATTTCATTAATACATGTATAGGACGTTTTTTAAGTAAGTAGTAAGTGGAACAATCGGATGCAAAAGGCGCGCAAATCGGACGGATAGCAAAACAGTTATCGCGATTCATGCGAAAGTGCGCACGGTGGCCCCTCGGACACCCCCACAGTGTTTACAATGACATTTTTTCGCTGAAAACATTTTCGTTACGGGACAAATGTTTTGACCCTTATTCTAGACTTATAGGTCAGGAAGCGAGTCTCCGGGAATGCGCCAAATATCAGTAAGAAAAAAAAAGAAAAAAAAAGAAAAAACAAAGGTATCGGGCCGAAACAATACGGCGTTCGCCTATTGGCGCACGCCGTAAAAACTCATTTTTATGCTGCATAATAGCCTAATATTTATTTTTTGAAATGACTAATAAAATGAATATTTTAATAAGTTTAAAACACTGATGTCTTATTTTGCTTATTTGTTTATTCTAGCTCGTTTCTCAAAATTGAGTGGTATCACACGGTTACCGTTGAAGCTTTAAAATTTTGTTAATCAGGGAAGCTAATTACGGAAGTAAGTTATCGAGGATTGAGGGGCGAAGCTTGTATGTCTATGGGGTGGAGTGTATTCTCAAAATGCCACACAGAAGTGCGCAAACTATAATAAACCTATAATACAACGCAAACATTATAATTTCAACCCGTCATAAGAAAATTATACACCATAATATAGACTCTTGTAGTATATATTTTGATTTAAAAATATAACGCGTTAAGAAGTCAATCGTTAATATTTATCGCAATTTCTGTGGCTTCTAGGTCAAATAAGTTAAATGTACATGACCTGTTAGTTTTCATCCAATCAGATTAGCTCTAGGCTTGCTGACGTTGCGATTTCTGCCTTCAGTAAAACACCATTGAAAATTGCATCTCTGCTACCGTACATATAATTATGGCGTTAGTATTATTGGAGAATATCAAGCCCTCGCTCCCACTGTTGTAAAGGTTAGCCAGTGCTGATGCCTTGGCTGAGAGCCATACTTGCTTAGGTTGGCCCAATGACGTCATTGAGTAGGCCTTCTGGCTATACACTTCCCGTTTTGTTCTATTATAAACGTATCAAGATCATTCTTCGTTTCTTCTTTTTACTCACTTTATACTCCATAACATCCGCTCTGATGAATGCAGAATAATTGAATAAATTATCTAATTGAGAAATAAATTTAGGCTTGATCACCGTCATGAGCGTCTGATTGACTAATTGCTGGGTATACTGAGTATACTGGATATACTGGGTGTACTGGATAGCCGCCCTGAAGCCCCTCTCCCCCGCCTCACAGACGACTCTTCCGCCAGCCCTCCACCCCCCTGACGGCAGCCACGCGCGCAAGTCCCTTCTCCCCCTTCGCGCTCACGGCTCAATTCGTGACAAGGACTGAGCTAAATATCGTATCATGCCTGCAGAGACTGGTCTTCGACTTGCACCGCATTCGGTTTCTTTTCGACGGTAAACCAGAGTGACTTGTGTCTGGCAACGTGGGGTCGTTGGTTTGTAACAAGTTAACAGCAAGACGGTAATAGCCAAATTGTTGGTAAAACTTCATTTTGTGCTCTTATGCAAATTTAGAAAATTTTTACTTCGTTTATATTATACACGTCGAGGACAAAAATTTTACTTTGTAACGTGTTACAGATGAAGAAGTAGGAATCAAACACTGCCGGTTATGTTATACGGCTGACTGTATAGGATATATGAGCATTCGTGTTGCGTCAAGCGGTGTTTTCGCTTGCACTAGCATATCGACCTCGTTGGAGGAAATACAATTGTTAATGAGTTGATGTAGATACTTTTCTGCCTTGTTCATGTAATTGTCTCATTGTATATACGGCTTTACTTACATTTTAAAATATGCTCTCTCTTTTTTAGCATGGCTATGTTTCATGGCGGGAAAATTATTTTACATTGGTTACCATTGGTGTATATGGTTAGAGTTCGGTTCATTTAAGACCGGTTGCTAGACTTCGATTTGAAGTGCGATTTTATTCTGTAGTTCGAAGTAACCAATCAGATTATGCGATACAATTCTTTCATATATTTTTATTGGTTAATTCGGAGTACAAAATAAAATCGCACTTCAAATCAAAGTCTAGCAACCGGCCTTAAGGGTTTGTAGCAAACTCATTACAAGAGAACCGGGTGATTGGATGCAGAAATATATATTATTCATATATATAATATATACTATGAAGTAGATTGAAAAAGATGTAGGGAGACCAGAAACGAAATGGAAAGGCTTGACTGAGAAGCAGGATCTGAATTGGGTTTTGCCAAAAATTTGCCAAAAGACTTTTTTTCGCCAGGCCAAACTTTTTTTCACCAAATTTGTTACGCATCTGTTCCCTTTAAATGCACTGAAATATATCGATTTTTCGCACTTCATCACCAAAAAGCTTCTAAGAGTGAAGGAATTATACAAAAATCGCCAAGGGCTTTCGCCAAATGGAAAAAAAAATTTGCAACTGCTCAAATTTTTTTTTGGCAACTGGCTGATCAAGCCCTGCTGAGAAGGATGCAAAATGTACGGGATTAAGACATGAGGATACGATGGATAGGATAAAGTGGAGGTGGGTGTCCATGGTTGCAAATGGATTGCCCCTGCTAAGGCATTCATACGTCACTCGAGCCGATAGCATCGCTGCGACAGCGGCTGCGAACCAAATTTCATAGATGGGCCCGACAATAGAGGTGTCAGTGGATAAAATTGCTATGATTCCATTAATCAGCTTGCGATTATTATTATTATTTTTTTATCACTGAGTCTAAAAATTCCAAACTTAAAATACTGCGTTTTATATCATAAAGATAATTTTTTATGACCTCTTAAAAAATACACTGCAGTGTTTAGATAACTAGGAGCTGTTGTTAGTCGGCCATTAAAAGGCCTAGCCAAAGACTAGAATCAAAATGCACTCAACAACCGGAAGTGTATATAGGCAAGGCCTACCTTTTATTATTTTAACTTCCGGTGGTCCATGGTTTTGCTTCAAGCTG
>JAQIWG010001304.1:0-25230 GCA_034695025.1 Chamaedrilus cognettii
CCCAGTTTAGACCGACCGCGACCGACCCCCACTTACCCGCGACCTGGGGATGAGGGGGGACGAATTCGCGACAATATGCCGATAGAATGTTGGTGTAAGCATGTTCTGTGTAAGCATGTGTCGTGTAGAGTGTAGACGTTCTGTCCTGGTGGATTCTGATCGATACATGACAAGTTAGGAGCGATCGCTTCTCAGTGCTGTACCCAGGCCTGATTATTAAGTACCAATGAATATTTGTGGCAGTCACGGCCCGCATACCGTACAGCTATGCGGCCTGAACTAACGGGCAGCTTGGTTGTAAATCCGGCGCCGTCCATTCACCAGTACTCGGAAGCAAGCTGGCCTTGCGAGGCCGTTAGGCCTGTGAGGCCACTGCTGCTTCGCTGCAGCCTGCCACCGCTTTGTTTGCATATATTGCTGTGATCTTGTAAGCGCTATGCACCGGCTGACTTTGCAGCATTTTATTTGTGCTGGCTATCGATACTAGCCTACAGAACATTGAATTATTTTTGCCAGAACACAGCATTTGCATGTGTAGTCATTTGTAAGCGATCTATTTTAGCTATAATTAGTGGTTAAAGTATGGGCGGAACGGCCGGAACGGCGTTCCGGCACCTCATGTATTTGCAAAATAGCGTTCGGGCACCTGGTTATCATGAAATTGTGTACCGCTTGATTTTGGGGGCCCATTTTTCAGTCTAGGGGGCCCTCCGCGAAAAACGTGGGGCCCCAAAAAGTTGGACAGTACCCCCACCTCCAAATTTATACTTTAACCACTGGCTATAATTCATGTAATTACAATGTATGCTCAAGTTTCAGATTAAGGATCTTTGCCTGTGGCATAATTATACAAAGTTAAATTGTTAAGTTCAGACAATTTTGTGAATATTAAGCTCCACAAAAGCCATATCTGTTTATCTGTTCTCTTACTGTTAGTAACCCTGTGTATGCTGCAGTCTGATGTTGCAATAAGTCTAATGTACAGTGTTAGTAGCCAAAATGTACATGTGTGAATCTATACATTTACAAATGACCGATATCCCAGACTAATGTGTGTAGGTAATGTTGAAACTATGTATCCTTTTAAATACATTCTGCAGGATAAAAAGAAACGAAAAGATAGAACATTCTGCAAGATAAATTTAGCAAGAGGCGTTTAATGTATTTGATGTGTTTTGGATAGGTAGTACAGGCTGGACGCGGATGACAAGTATGTCGCGAATGATAGCACCGACAGCTGGCCACAATCTGTGGCCGTCCTGTCTCATGGTTGCTCTGATCGTGCAAGCAGTCGGTGCTGATCGTGACGTCACGGGCGGTAAGTTGCTATTTCTTCCATACAAACCACTAGGTACTGTTTGCAATTACTTAAAAATAACTTATCATATTCATATTGCAAAGTACTGATACTGTATTGGAGAGAGTGGGTGTCAATTTGCAAGAATCTATTTTGTTGGACGACTGATACAATTTTACATCTGCAAAATTAACTGAACTTGACATTGTTGGTTCTGATGAATTTACGTGTTAACTAAATGTCTATTGCACCAGTTGTTATCAGTCACAGTCATGCAGCGTGATATTAGATGCAGAGAATAACTTGGGTTTTCCGTGCGATTATTCCACACACTTCTGGATTTTTCGCCACAGTGATGACGCCGAATAATCCCCTCGTCAAGTCCGGAGCCACCCTGGAGCTTAATTGCACCCTCACTTCAGTTGGGGCTCACGCCCCCACCCTCAACTCCTCGTCGATTGTGTTCCGTGTGGGAGGCGACGAGCCGCAGCCCTCCCAACTCGTGTCATACCCAGACGCCGCCACTGCGACCCTACGCCTGCCAGGGGTGCGTCGCGTGGACTCCAAGACTCATGTGTATTGCGATCTGAGGACTGAGGACGGGCGTCTGATCCCTGTGACCCATGGGGACTTCACAGTAGCAGGTGCGTTAGTTTTGGCCATGGTTTTTTAAAACTAGGAACCTCTTTGTAGTCTGCTGCATTTTCTCTGCACCTGCGATTCAAACAAACAATGCTTTTCTCCTCCCCATTTATATGCATGGCATATTTTTGATACATTATAAGTGCAGTTTCAATATTTTTGAGCGTTACCAGTGCAGTGTCAATACTTCCATCAAATTTAACAGAGCTAAGGTTGCTTGCGCTTGTTTTGGGTACAGTGTTTTTAAGCTGGGCTCTAATTTTATGAAGGCTTTATGCTGATCTATCCCCTAGCAGTTTAGTCTTGAAGGGTAATAGATTCTTGTAAAACATACCAGTATAAAATTAAATCGTATTTCATTGTTTAATGAATTTAATTATGATCATTTGTAGCATATTTTGATGATTGCTAAATTTAATCGATGTTGCTCTATTTGATGTACCATACCTTTTTTTTAGGAAGTAGAATTAGCTTGAGCTTGGTGTTAGGCCGTGCGCAGTTGTGCAGGATGCAAAATGAAATGGAATTTCATTTTGAGATGTATTTAGAACGCTGAGAAATGAGAAAATGTAAAAAAAAATGATTTGATAAAATGAGTTAGTTATCGTTTTGCTTTTTGTTAAAAACTGTTGCACAGACGTACCGGTGAAACCGAACATTACGGAATGCTTCCTCAATAACTGGACCCACATGAACTGTTCCTGGACCCCGGAGCGACAGAACACGGGACTTCCTGTCACCCAAATCATACAGTATTGCTTTTAGTGAGTTCCACTTTAACACAAATCAAATCAAAAGCAATCTTATTGACATTGCATCAGAAGCCAGCGCATTAAAATTTTAAATGAATAATAGTTTTGGTATATAAATCTTTAACGATAAACGGTACTCCCGGCGGGCTGAAGTCAGCTGCTGCGCAATGGGTGCGCATCAAATATTTTGTACGCGACATCTACAAAGATTGCTATTAATTAACGCAATGAATGACAATTTTATAAATTAAAATACTTTTATGTTAGCTCAGACTTTGGTCACGAGATAGGATCTTGTCATGAGAGGAAGCTTCTGTTGGTGAGAGTGCGTAGTTTAAGTGTTACTTGCATTGAACATTGAAACTAGAACTCTGCAGTGATGATGCTCTGCTGTATTAAATTGTGGCATTTATATTTTTTGTGTCGTTTGCGGTAACCAGATTTAAAATTGAATTTAAGTTTTATTTCTGTTGTTTTTCTTCCCATGTGATGGTGGTTGGTCCTGTTTGCAGCACGATTGCAAAAGATTGCATCCATAGTGTCATGGTCGAAAGTACGCCTAGGGGGGAGGGGCATGAGGCCCCTGCGAACACTTTCGAATGGCGACCCATATTTGTAGACAAGCCGACGTACCTGCGAGTGGTAGCAAAAAATGAAGTTGGAGAGAATGTCTCCGACTGGAAGTATTACGCCAGCTCATTCTATATAGGTACCGGCAACAGATATAAGTTGTGCTAACGCACGGCAGTCTGTTGGATTTTGCGAGCGTTTGTTCGGAGGTGTGTTTGTTTTGAGTTTTGATTGTTTGGAGGTGTGTTTTTGTGAGCGTTAGTTTGGAGGTGTGTTTGTGTGGAGGTGTGTTTGTGTGAAGGTGTGTTTGTGTGGAGGTGAGATTGCTTGAAGGTGTTTTTTTGTTGAGGTGGCAGTTAAAATTTTTGAGAATTTAGTGAAAGATGGAATTGATTGCATTGGATGAAGGCATTTGAATATGGACAGCATTAGCTAGCGTGGCATGAGCTCTCTAATGCCAGTCCATATCAATATGTACTAAAGATAAAGGTAAAGATTTGATATTAAAGTTAATTGAATTAAACTAATTGCTTGGCGAAATTTATTTGTGAAAATTTGTTGCTTATAAGACTCGCCTAAGATAAAAATGTGATATCTATTTTAAAGTGATATTGAATTCCTATAATTGAGTAATATTTTAATTTTTATATTTTATTGATATTTGATCGTTTTCTAAAGGCCGATGTGATCAGATGTCGGTTTGCTTGTATGCAGTGAAGCCAAAAAGGGTCGTTGATTTGAGTGTGACCAGTGTTGCCAAGAGCTCGGCTGTTGTTTTGTGGACCACACCGTCCACAGAGGCCGCCAACGAAACGACGTCCTTGCATGAAGTCGTCTATCGACTGAACTACACTTCTCAGTGGGATCCACATGAAGTGATCCCTATAGAGGCAAACTTCTGCTACTTCTGTATTTTTGTATATCTAAAATGTTTGAAGTTGTTTATTTTTCTGAAAATTTATGCTCCAGAAATAGACAAAGATGTGTTGAAAATTTACATTTTGATAATTGGCTCATTACAGGGAATTACTGCATCGCAATTACAACAGCATGATAGCAGCCATTACGGTAACGTAATTACAACAGCATGATAGCAGCCATTACGGTAACGTAATTACAACAGCATGATAGCAGCCATTACGGTAGCGTAATTACAACAGCATGATAGCAGCCATTACGGTAACGTAATTACAACAGCATGATAGCAGCCATTACGGTAACGTAGTTTCCGCTAGCAGTACTATTTTTCAGTCATTATCCGGTCTTAATTGTCAGCTCCTGTGAGCTTGGATTGTGGTTTGCGTCTTGATGATGTGGTCACTGGGTTTTGAAACAAACCTAAAGCCAGGTTTTGTTATTATTTATTAATATTGTTATTCCGGTTGCGTGCTGCAGACTAATCTGACTGCACTTAAGAAGAACAACGTGACGCTGTTCGGTCTGGTGCCCTTCACGCGCTACGCGGTCAGCGTGAACTGTCACCCGACCTACCCGACCTACGAATGGGAGCGTCGGGGCTTCTGGAGCGATGCGGAGAGTTTGAGCTTCACCACTGCTGCTGACGGTATGATAATGATCGTCGTTAAACCCTCACTCAAGTTTGGCAGCTCGTATTCGGTAGTTTTTTGGCATTGTTTGGATCAACACAGTAGCTGTAGTTTGTGTTAATCTATCATTGGCTTTTGGTCATTAAGAGTTTTGTGATGTTTCAAATATTGTGAACCAAGAATGCTGTGAATTCAAGGATCAAAGATGAAAATGGCATGTAGATACTGGTGTTCATATAAACGATGGACAATATAAATATGTGTAACGTTATTCGATCACATTTTGTTGCCTTTTTATTGAATATTGGCAAATATTTTAAGAAATGTTGATAAATATCTTTTAAGTGCTATACATCCTGCTATGAGATTCAATAACCTGCCTTCATTGAGGGGTATTGGATTTTTTTTTTGTTGAGAATTCAATAAGTGAATTGATTGAAAATTTTAATTTCATTAAGTTTACGAGTGATAAGTTTGCAAGTGACAAGTTTACAAGTGACAAGTTTGCAAGTGATAAGTTTACAAGTGACACGTTTACAAGTGACACGTTTACAAGTGACAAGTTTACAAGTGACAAGTTTACAAGTGACACGTTTACAAGTGACAAGTTTACAAGTGACACGTTTACAAGTGACAAGTTTACAAGTGACATGTTTGCAAGTGACAAGTTTACAAGTGACAAGTTTACAAGTTTACGCCATTTGCTGTTTAGCGGCTGGTTGTGTTTCAGTTCCAGCGCGGGCGCCACTGGTCGCCCCTGGGTCGTTCTACGAAGGCTTGAAGTCCTCGAGCCACCGATCCGTTACTGTCTACTTCCAGGTTTTCTCTTTTTTTCTTTTTTTTAAATTGGTTGCATTATTTTAAAAAACAGTGAGATTCTTTATGCTTTAATGGAATGCAAGAAGAATAAAGCACAGCATCGTTAGTTTCTTTTTTAGTGTTGAGATTACAATAAAAATTGTTGCTTTAAAGTACATATTTGGTGCTAGTTGTCATTTTAGAAAACAATTTTGTTTATTTAGCTTACCAGAAGCTTATGAAGGTACATCTCTGGTCTCAGTAATGTACTCAGGAAATATCTATTTACTCGATACCGGTGCTTTGATCTTCCTTAATGCTTTTGCTACTTCTTCAATGGAGAATTCAAATTTGATCCAAGATCACTACGTCAGCCAGCCAATTAGCAGTGAGAAATAGATCTGAGATCTATTTAGCACGATGTGATTAGCTGCTGAAATGTTGATTCACGATCATTCAATAACTGTTGATCGAGCAACTCGATGCAGATGCAATCATCAACATTGGGTTGCTCGATGAAGAATTACTTATATTTTTTTCTTATTATCAGTTCTTGTTTTCAGCCGATCCCGCTGCGGTACCGCTGCGGGGTGGTGCAACATATTAGGGTTCGATACCGGCCCCTAGCGCCCCTAGCGGAGGAAGAAAAAGAGGAGACTAAGTTTGTGCCAAGTGATGAGACGGAGGCGAGGCTGTTCCTGAGGCTGGACCGGGGCTATGAGGTGAAGGTGGACGCAGAGACTGAACAGGGGTTCAACTCCTCTCTCTCGCTCAGCCGTGTGCTCGTTGCTAGCAACACTACAAGTGAGCAATGCGTGCTTGTTGGTATTGTAGATAATAGTGAGTTTAGAGTTAGTGTCAGTGTCTGATGATGTCATCGTGGATCATGGCTAGGGCATGGTGCAGACTGACTTTGTTCTTTTGTCTGCAAGCTTTAATTTACATCAAATTCGTTTTAATGCTTAGAGATTCTGGAGTTGTATGGTTTATTGTTTTAGTGTTTCGAGTGCTGTATTTATTTCTGACAGGTAGCAAAGTCTTTGAGTAACATTGTGTGCTCTACTGTATGACTGATATTTGATGTTTGGAGCATAATTAAACTAATAAAATCTCTGACAATTGGTTAATTACCATGTAATGTATATTTTTGTAACTTACTGCCAGTACTTAAAAGATAATGGAACGATTGGTTGGATATTTAATTTAATTGTATACCGTTCTGTGATCCTAAATAGAGTCTTGTTATTCTACTACTACATAGATATTTAGTGCAAAAGATAAAAAGATTAACCTAGTATCCGTTCTAGTTTATGACGTTATCATTGTTCGCGCTGTGTCAGTGCCCGCGGGGCCCGAGCGGCTGGTCGCAGTCTACAACGGGAGCGAGGTGCATGTGAGCTGGAGGGCAGTGATGCAGGCTAGCAGCTACACAGTGTACTGGTGCCTGACTGCGCTTCAGGGTCACTGTTTGGTGAGTAAAAGGTGCGATCGTAATTCTGCTACTTGCGAGTTTGTTATCATTTCAAGTGCAGGAATGCTTTGATCAATTCCATTATTTATGGACAAAGCGAGTGAAGATCTCACATATTGTTTTCCATAATGTTTATTTCCTAAGCCGAAAATTAATGCCATAAATTGCAATATTGGAAAGAGTTTTCTGCTTTTCCCAATCATGATATTGACTTTTTATTTCTGATTGTGTTCAGGAATGAATTTGTCTGCATTATTATATGGTAGGTGTACTTGAAATTCTTGCTGTACTTACTAAATTCTGCTGTACTTTTGTGCAGTGTCTTGAAAGATTGATTTAATCTTAAAAAATGTAATTAGATTGATTGTTAGTAAGATGTTTTTTGATTTTGCTGACAGCACAAGGCCGTCCTCCACTGGGTCGCCGTCCCCGGCAACGCAACCTCTCACCTCGTTGACCTTTCTGAACCCGGCGGGGGTGTGGGTGGCGGGCGGGTTGAGGAAGGGTTGCGTGGGGGAGGGGCGTACCGGCCTAGCGAGTATCTCGTGGCCATATCAGCAGAGTTCAGTGCTGTGGCTTCCTCGCGTGTGCGGCGTCGACATTCAGCAGGGGGCGAGAGTGAGGTCATCATCAGCAGTGGGCTTGTGTGGACAGACTGCCTGCACAGCGCAAGCAGCAGTAAGTTGACCCCTGAAAACCGGGGAAAAATGTATTGGTTTGCAGCCCGGATCTTCACAGTTCACACAGGAAATGAGAGCGGTTCTCTGCTTGAAACCAAGGCTCTAAATTGTACTCTAGTAGCTTGTAATGCCATTTGTGTTTTATCCTGTTTAATTTATCTTAATCAGTCTGTTTATTTTAAATTTATTTCCTGTTTCTAGCTCAAGTGTTCTGAGGTGATGTTCTTTATAGGAGCGCTACTACATTCTTCTTGATACACAGACATTAGATGTTGCTCGCTTTGTCGTATGTTATAATGCTCAAAATGAAATAAACTAATTAATAGATGCTTACAACTTTTTTGGTTT
The DNA here is from genome assembly GCA_034695025.1 of Chamaedrilus cognettii. Taxonomy (NCBI): domain Eukaryota; kingdom Metazoa; phylum Annelida; class Clitellata; order Enchytraeida; family Enchytraeidae; genus Chamaedrilus; species Chamaedrilus cognettii. The sequence goes on from JAQIWG010001304.1 coordinate 8,106, forward strand.
TTAATAAAGTATGTAATTATTGCGATCAAAACTAGACTTGTAGTCAATATGAAACTGTTTTGTGCAGCATTGTTGGAGCCCAGGGGGGTGAAGTTCTCCCCCCTACAACGCTCCAACTCCCTCCTTGTTCTCTGGACCCCCCCGGACTGTACGCTCACTGCATACATCGACCACTTCTTTGTCTCATACTGCGAAGTCATCGACCAATCATGCATCAATGAAACGGGTCAGTCCTTTAACAGCTTTAATTTGTGGTGTTTTTAGTTGTTAGTGGAGAATGAAGTATCTCGCTATATTTAAGATTATTGTAATTATGGAACTATTTATAGCGCTGTTCAGTTGTAAGTTTATTAGGCACAAAATGCAAAAACTTCAGCTTTAAAAATGAGTTGCGCCTAATTTTAAACGGACAGGCGTAGCATTGCGCTTCAATATGTACTATGGTGGCCAGTCCGGATCTGCGCGGCTTTTATAGCTAAAAGCGGTTGCAGTACGCCTGTTTTTTGCGTTTTTGCTTTTTTTGTATTACTTCAATTTAACAACAAGATATGTCCAATGATAAACAAATAATTTGTGAAATGATACCAGAACGTCAAAGAATGGGCTAAGCATCCCTGTGCAAGTAAACTTTATGACATCGTAGTATTACTATTTCTCAAGTCACGAAAAAAAAACTGGCAAAAAAAGCTAATAGAGGGAGTAGGCAACATATGTTTTATTAGGACTGAGCTTGATCCTGGTAATGTTGAAATCGTTTTCTTAATAGCAAGCATATTTAAATATTTCTACGATAGTATTTCATTGTTATTAAATGCGTGATCATTGTGTATGGTTCTTTCTGCTGCAGCCTGCTGCCTGAACACTCAGACACCACCGGTTGTGGTCGATAAGTCATCGACTTCAGTCGTTCTCGCTGACCTACTTCAGGGCTCGACCTACGCTGTGCGGGTCCACAGCGTCTCGACCAATGGCGTATCTCGCCCCTCTCCAGCTATCAGCCAATTGGTGACCGGGAAAAGTGCGTGAAAGTTTTACTAATAATTTTGTCACAATGCATTCTATAATACACTGATTTTTTTTTCTTACAATACCATCAGTATTGTAACCGCGCGCTGGTAAAGAAAATCATTACTTCTTTCTTTTCACTCACTCTAGCTTATCCTACGCACTGTAACATTTATATGGATGCTTGGAAATGGCAGCTTGGGTATACACGGTCTGTATTGTTGTGCCTGGTGTCACGGTACTTGAACTTTTTTGATGTTTGAATCCAAGTCTGCAGTTAAGTGTCTTTGCAGCGTTCATATTAATTGAAGATGTGAACCGAGAACGCTTATTCTGTGTTTATTTAGATCTTATATGTTTGCGTATCTTATATGCTGTATGCTAAATCTTGGTTCTAGGATACGGTCTGCGCATGCTGCTGTTGTTGTTAGACTTGACGCAAGGAGCGATAGCCGGCATCAGCATTGGCTGCATCGTCGGCTTTCTGCTGCTCACTCTCGGCTTCATCACCATCGTGAGGTCACCAACTGATCTCTGCTATTTTGTAACTAAAGAAGTTAAATAATATTGTCCACCTAGTAGGTCTTCATTGTTAGGGTTCAGTCCAGTCCTTCTGAAATATGCGTTGCTGTACGCCTGCTCCTTCTAAGCAGGCGTAGTGCCACTGCTCAGCCTTTAAAAACTGCGTTGGACTACGCAGGGCCTTATCTGGGACTTGCAAAAAGTGTGCAAAAAAAATTGCAGAAAGAATTATTTTTTTGCCAGGCCACACTTTTTTTTGCCGAATTTGTTACACAGTTGTTCCCTTCAGGTGCACCATAATATATAAAATTATTGTTCTGTTCATCACCATAGAGCCAGTAGGTGAGCCTCTAAGACCGAGCCCCCTGCAGGTCGGAACAAAGAATTGGCTGCAGCCCAGGGCTGCCCGAGTGAGTCGTATGAGGCGACTAAAGAACGGGGAGCGGTTCTGTGCCACTCTCTTGCACAGAACCGGACTGTAGCCTGTACAGCCCTTGTGTGCTACACACGATCCCTGAACTACAAAAAAACAAAAGAAACCCAAGAACGAAGGATCAATATAAACTTCGCCAAGGGCTTTCGCCAAATAAATAAAAAATCGTTAACTGCTAGAAATAAAATTTTTTGCCGATTTTGGCGACTGGCAGATCAAGTCGTGGTTGAGGATCATATTTCGTTGAGGATTATATTTAGTTGAGGATCATATTTAGTTGAGGATCATATTTCGTTGAGGATCATATTTAGTTGAGGATCATATTTAGTTGAGGATCATGTTAAGTTGAGGATCATATTTAGTTGAGGTTCATGTTAAGTTGAGGATCATATTTTGTTGAGGATCATGTTAAGTTGAGGATCATATTTAGTTGAGGATCATATATAGTCAAGGATCATACTTAGTTGAGGATCATATTATTTGAGGATCATATTTAGTTGAGGATCATATTTAGTTGAGATCATACTTAGTTGAGGTCTACGCCACAATAGTGCATTGTCACGCGCAGTGCTACGCCTATTGGCATTTCAAATTAGGCGTACAATTTGCATCATATTTGACAGCCAATTGCGCTGATCTTAACCATAATCAATCATTGCTCTTTTAAATTGTCATATGAAAACATAATTAATTTAATTATTTGACAAAAAAATTGTGTGCAGGATGGTGATCTTGTGTGAAGATTTGAGAAAAGAACACATTGTTGCACTGTGATGTAAAAGCGACAGTGACCAGATTATTGTTTGTGCCATTTCAGAAAGTCTGGAAAGAGCGTGCGGGATTTGTTTTTTCTCCCAATCAAGATGCCCGACTCCAAAGCAGAGCAGGTGCGCGGATTGAGATCTGGATCATGTTGATCTGTGACTTAATTCTCTGCGTATGATTGGTCAAACTTTCTTTGTTCTGTGACCGTGATTCTACACTTTGTTAAGCAACTTGGCATTAAGCATGAATTTGCAAAGAAAGTTTTCAGTCAAAGTACTTTGTTTCGTATTATGTTCTAAGTTTTCCTAATTATGACAAGAATTAGTGATGCAGATCTGAATTGAGAATTTTTTTATTTTAGTGCAACATTTAGTGAATTCACGGCATCGTTTTTTGCATTACTAACCTGGCTATTTATATTTCTCTTTCTTAGCTTTCACCACCGGATTTCACGAATGATTTTTGTTGAATTTATTAAATAGTATTTAGAATATCAAGGAAGGTCGAGTCCCTTTTCAAAATCTCAAGATCTGGATTGGAGACTGATATCTCACCAACCAATCACGGCGCATCAAATAAATCCTAGATCGAGGTATCAGCGTGCTGATTGGGCAGATTGTTTTGTAAGAACACTGAAGGAGATTGAGCAAGATGACGTCACGACTGATGACGTCACGATCTTGTAGCAAACTCTTAGCGCTTTATAGAAGGATCCGTCTTGAGTAATAGCTTAGTCAATTGTGCATTTTACAAATTGTTTGGTTATTTGCGCTTTTTGTCAATTTTCTGCATTGCTGTATTATTTGCTGAATGTTTTCAGATACTGCTGGGGCCCCACCCTGACTTTGAGATGAAAGACTACACGGACCTGAGAACCGGGAGGGGGGGACTGGAGGGGGGCCAGGGGAGGGAGCAAATGCCTCTTTGCACTCCCCTGCCGACTGAGGACGAGCTGGACGAGAGTGACGATACACCCACTGTACGAATACTCATTTGCGTCTCAATATTTTGTCAATTTTAACTGAATTGTTACATTAATCTACTTTCGCGTTGAACACAGCTTGCGTCTTATATATTTATTAAAATCTATCACGCATTTTGTAATTTTTTTTCATGCCATATAATAACAGTATACATGTGTCATTTATGCTGAATGTGAATTCTGCATGAACTGAATAAAGAGGGAATATTCTTTGTTTAAATGGGCTCATTTTATGTAGGATTTTTCAGATAATTCTACAAAATGTGATAAATTTTGCTTCTGTGTAATACGCCATTAACTTTATGACTGAAGTCCTACTACAAAAGTCCTACTACAAAAGTCCTACTACAAAAGTCCTACTACAAAAGTCCTACTATAAAAGTCCTACTACAAAAGTCCTACTACAAAAGTCCTACTACAAAAGTCCTACTACAAAAGTCCTACTACAAAAGTCCTACTACTATAATAAACAACTTTTTTTTTTGATGCTCCTACCATTTGGAATTGCCTTCCTCTTCCGCTTGTTTCTTTCTGGATTAAAAACATCTTTTCCCACCACAGATTCCCTTCATCCTCTGACGGACACATGGACAAACGACCCAGCTATCGTAGACTCTTTCTCCCACCCCTTTGTCTTGGATTTTCACCAATTATGCATTGATGGTTGCCCACAACGAAGGGAGGTCCCTGATGACGTCTTTAGAATGGCCGAAACGGACTTTGAGCCAATTATTATTATTATTATTATTGCTACAGGTATTTCAATCAAGGGTTAAAATTTAATCCGAGGTCGTGATGTTAGGGGATGCACTCCCAATCGGCGTCCAAGATATCCAAGATATATCTTGAATTTAAATTTAAACTTTATTTTTTTTGAAATTTTTGGAATTTGAAGATTTTGAAATTTGGACTTAAAGTGGTTGGTGGTTGTCTTTACCGCAGGTTCACTTTGGATTCGGCAACGGTGTCTCTAGCACTCGGTGCTCCCCCCTACCCACCCGCCACCCCCTCCTGCGCCCCCTACCCCCTCCCCCTCATAGCCAAGTCACTGACGGTCCGTCCGAATCAATCCCATTTGACCTGACACCCTTTGATTCTGGCGTATCCGGGATATCCGCGTATCCCAAGATCATTCAGGGATTGCCTCCATCCGTTCAGTCGAACAAGCACGATTCGGTCGTAGCCGGTCCGACTGACAACGAGGGGTTTAAACTGGCATTCGGTGAGATGATAAATGCGTCAGGGGAATCGTCAGCCCATTTTTGCGAACCTTCATCTGAAGGAAATTCCCCTGCTAAGAATTCGGCTCAAAATCTCGACGAGCAAAATGTCGTCGGAAATACCGACGATGAAAAACCAATGGTTGTGATGACTACCAATGCTGCGTTGGATTTTCCAAAGGAGTCTGGAGGAAAGCACGAAGCTGAAAACCAACAAAGAGTTGCGTCTCCCTCCAATATTCCACTGACAGTGTTTGCCCCATGTCAAGTCGGCATTTCCCCGTATTTGTCTATAAACCAAATCATGGGGGGTGACGCCGTGCCTCTGGGCCCCCGCTCTGACCCCCCCGCTGACCCTTCCCTTCAACCAATCAGCTCTTACTCTACCATCGAGCGCGTCATTCCCGCGGAAAACCCCGGTGTCGGAAAACATTCAGCTTCGGAAAAACCCGGCTTGGGAAATTCTATTCGAGAAAATTGTGACACGAAAAAACCCAAACGTGAATCAGAATTGGGATTTGGGAAGGAAGACGGGGCTGCGGTAACTGAAACTGTTGAAGCTCCGATTGCAATCGTTAATTTTAAATCAAACGCTCCAACAGCATCTGGCAGAAACTTTGCTGCAGATGACGATGATCACACAACGGATAGTGTTAATGCTGTCACTTTGACAAATTCAACGACATACCAGGGGACTGCCCCATTGGATCAATTTGACTCGGTTAATAAAAGAGAATCGAATGATCTGCAGACAAATCAGGACTCGGTCGAGATGAATAAGGACCGAATACTTCCTGAGCCGACCGCTGACTTGACTCGACCCAGTGAGGTCTCTCAGTACATTGTGTGGTCTCCGTCTGTTGTTACATGATTTGTGGACAACACGTCTGTAAATTGTTTTTTATCTGTTATGTATTCTGTAAATATCAGCAGCATTACTAAAAAACTGTTTATATGCAGATTATAGGACTTGAAAGATGAATTAGTGAAGGAAATTCTAGGCATTTTCTTTCTAAATTAAAATCGTTTAAATTTCATTAGCAGATCTATGACTCGTACGTTGTTACAAATCTGATTTATATTCGATAAATTTTATGTCAATTTTTGAGAAATTACTGATTATTGCTATTTGATAATGTGGCAAATTATGAATTCGATCTTTTGCTATGATGACCTTTTGATGACCAGATTTAATGATGGGTTTATTTTGGTGATAATCGCTTTGTTTAATCCTAGTTTACAAGTATTTCTTGTTTAAATATTATTCGTAACAGATCTGTTTATAAATGGACTGAATTCTTTTTGGCTTAATAATATTTCTGGCAATATATGATGAAGTCATTAAAAGCGGGTCGAGTCAACGTGAGTCCCATGGTAACCGCGCCTACTCCTGTATAACGCAACTGTAGATTTTTATTTTCAAATTAGAGTTAGGGCCCCATTAGGGTAGCAAGTTAGGGTTAGGGCCCTGTTAGGGTAAGGAAGTTAGGGTTAGGGCTGGGTTAGGGCTAGGCAAGGGTTAGGGGTAAGGTATTTGGAGTTATGGGCTAGTGTGGGCGTGGTCTACCACCGGACTATATTGACTAGCCCCGCTTGTATGTCATTCAATTCTAGCAATATTTATGAAAAATTAAGTATATATAATTATGAGGCATAGCTTGTGTGTTCACCAAGAGCTTGCCTGAACTGTCAGTTGGTTATTCATGTAGCTAGACTGATAAATAATAAATTAATATTTCTGTGTACTGTCTCGACAGTTGTTTTCTAATTAATCAATACCGTACGATATTCTATACCGGTATCGAATTAAGCTAATCCGTGCGTTGTAGAGAACATTTACTGTAGAACCTGAAATTTTTGCTGCGTGTTGTTTTCGCGATTTTGGAGTCTCGGAAATTTAGCTGCATAAAATTTAGACGTTTTTGAGGATAGCTTCTGCAGCTTTATTTTGGCGCATGTCGTTTACTCAAGTTTAACTGAATTTCAAAATATGCCAAAATGGCATGCACCAGAAAGTTTCATGTTTTACAGTAACTGTATTCTAAACACTTAGGGAGTTATATCTGTGTCTTGTATTTTTGCCATGAGAAAGAATTTAGAACTGTTTCAGTTCTGACGCGACAATGGTGATCCAGAAGTTAGTATATAATCATTGTTTTGTGTAGTCTATAGATACTTGTCTCTAGACACCGTTCAATGTTTGCGATGTTACATAACGTGCAGATCATCAGTTTTGTAACTGCTGTACACTAGGGCCCAGTTGTTCAATGGAGAGTTATTTAAATGATCTAGGATTATTTGAATAACTCTTCAATATTGGCGAGTTATTTGAATGTCTCCGATCTAATTTGAGCGATCTGATTGGATTGTGATGTCATTTTTTGTTGTTCTGTGGCAGTTTGAAACCAAATAACTCTCGATTGAGCAACTGGGCTTTAAGACTATTGAATATGCTGTCATTGTTTTATTGAATACTAAGCTACTGCTGCATCCAAACAATCAAAGAAAATTCCTTTGTGAAAGCTTGATGCAATAAAAGTTGACATGATTAGTCGATGCCAATAGCATTAAATTGTATTTTTTCAACTGTCAAAAATTATTGCTATATATTTTCTCAACTGGTTTTGAATGCTAGCTAATGTTAACCTTTAGAGTGAATTTTATAGACCCACCTCCACCTCACCTTGGCCGAGGTAGATAATTTAAGGTAAAGGTTCAAGGTAAATTTGTGGTCAAATGGATTTCATAGACCTACCTCGGCCGAGGTGGGTTCCTCGGCAGATGTGTAATCACTTTTAGAAAATTTTTGTAGGTTTGTCTTGGTTAAATATTTCAGCATCACCGATAAAGAATTATAAATATGGCTAAAACTGATGACATTGACAAAGGGGAAGTTTTGAAATCACAAACGCCGTGTTCGGGCCCCTTTAGGAATCATTTTTCGAATACGTAGCGCAAAGTTCAATTGAGTACTCTTCAGTTAGCCGCGCCGTGTTTCAAATTAACGGCCATTTCGTATGCAATGGATATTCATACGCCTATGAAAAGTAGTTTCCAATCCTGACCACGCACGTTTTAAGTATATTATGACAATACTTAACGCGGTGCAAGATTTGATTACAGAAATTACAGTAACCACAAATTTAAAGCAATCCAGAAGCACATTTACTTCAATATCAATTAAATTGAAGCACTATAAACTAAAGCATAGTGATTAAAACATATTTATTGACAAACAATAATCAATAAACAATTTCTAATTTTTGAGCAACAAACAAGATCAAAATAATCATTTTTTGTTATAATTTTATGCTTACTTTCAATGATTAATTATTCCAAGCAGCAAAAATTAAAAATCACAATCCAGCCATAAGAGTGAAACACAATCATCAATAATCAAAGCAGCAAAAAACAATGTATGTATGTATGTATATTGCACTTTTAACGCACCAAAAATATGTCGTGCAAACGGAGATGGAAAAACATCATTTGCTTGAATCGTAGGTGCGGGAGAAGTGCAGCAGAGTACATACAGAAAGCGGACTTGACAAAATGAGTTTTAAGCCTGGATTTAAAGGAGAAAAGGGACTTAGCCGATTTGATGTCTTCCGGTAGATGGTTCCACACAAATACCAATGAGACGTCACAAAATTGTATTAACTGTCTCAAAACAGAAACGTACTTAACTAGACTTCAATCGCTGTTCAATACAGCAAGAACAAACACAACTTCCTCTTCAGTGTTTCCAAATAACTTCATGTATCTAATAATTCACGCCTAGCAAATCTAAATCTTTGGAACAAGTCCGCTTCACCTCAGACACAAACACCAACGTTCACTGGATACATTCAAGCTACTATCCTTCTTCTCCTCATCAGTCTGTCTCGTCCTCCTTGTCAATCTGTCTTCTTCCAAGTCACTCACTAACAATCTCTCTCCCTATCCGATTACCGTCTCTGTCCCTTTCTTACTTCTTCTAATTGATCAGCTCCGTCTTCTTGTCCAGCTCCGTCTCCTTGACCAGCTTCGTCTCGTTGTCCAGCTTCGTCTCGTTGTCCAGCTCCATCTCCTTCTTGACCAGCTCCGTCTCCTTGACCAGCTCCGTCTCCTTGTCCAGCTCTGTCTCCTTGTCCAGCTCCCCCTTCATCATTATGCTCTTCTCTGCCGAATCACCACCTACACACAGAACAGCAACTGAGTAATTCAACAGATAAACAGCAGCACTAAATGATCCTGCATATTCTCCACACTCTGAGTAAACCACACACTGATGATCGGTACTATTTCTTGTTTTAAAACGAACAGTACTGCATCATATCGCATTTATGACAATATTAGCCGCGCAGTTTCATATAGTCAAAAAGCAACTCAAACTACCAAATGAACAAAATGAAGCGTAAAAATGGCTTGGTGTGACCCACGCACCAATACATGATGTTTTGTGTGCACATTTTTGTATACTTTTTGAAATCCTGCGGCACATTTCAGATTTTTGTGCATTTTTGCATAATATTAAAGACTGCAGTAAAAAATGACAAGCTGAAATTAAAAAACTTCTAAGTTCCATCCTGCGTCTCTTAGCAGGCACCACTTATTCCGCATGCATAGCAAGACCACAGTAATTAGTCACTGTGAAATTCATTAAAAAGGAACAATTACCAATACAAAACAAATCCATGGAAATTTAAATTAAAGACAACTGATAGCAAATAAACAATAACACTTAATACAATCAGTATTCAATACAACCGCACTAAGCATAAGACAATTTCAAATATATTATAATAAATAATTATAAAAGCTAAGAAGTTTATATTTAAAATATCTTATTTTAGCACAACCAATTCAAATAGATCAATACTTTCTCCATATTCTCTCAGCATGAAGAAGCAAGAAGTTATAGGGCAGGCACACTTATCAAAACGCTTGATATAAATTTCTGTTAGAAATAGAGGAGCGAATGTGCAGCACAGCACCATGCAGAAATGAGGAGAGGCATTTTAACAGACCAGTTTTACGAGTAGAAAGTGAACGTTCTAGAACCCACAACAACTGAACAAAATGAAGAATTTGGCTATTCGTTTATATTGACAAAAAAAATTCCATGAATATTTTTAATAAACTCAACTAATAACGCTAGTGACTGAGTAAAGCTGCATTTTCTAAATTCTAACCAAAAGAAAATTATACCAAATTTCTCTTCCTCTGTCTCATTCGTGACTCCTTCTCCAGTCCAGCCAAATTTTTTTCTTTCTTTTCAACTTTTTCCCAACGGTTTCCTTCAGCTGCAATTGAAATCAGAAATCTTATTTTCTGCTTTACGGACATCTCACAGTGTCCACGATTTTTAAGTTATGTCTATTGTTTGAATAACCTCGAGAAAGTTACCTCTAGATTAATTACCGCAAGAAAATGCATCTGTTTAGAAAATGAGTGTACAAGGAGTAAAATTTTGAACTCTTAACTCGCCCCCTGCAGACCGTGGAACAAAAAATTGGCCTCCTCTCCGTCGGCAGAACCCCCCCCCCGCTCTCAGTTCCCTCTTGACCCCCCCCCCCGTGCGTCGCCCCCGTTCGAAAATTAAAAACTAGCTTTAAAAAATTTCTAGAACTAGTCTCTACATTAACCCAAAATAATTCGAAGCAAACTTCAACCAGGCCCAGCAACGAATCCATACCGCATCAATTCTACATATAGAGGGGGTCCAACTAAATTTGGCATAGATGAAAATGAGTAGAAATAATAGGTTTGTATCAAGCATAATCTGAAGTATGATTGATGGTCCAAAATTAAATGTTTCGAAATAACGGACGATCGAGCCATCTAGAACCCCCTCTCCACACCTTCAACGAGTGATTATAATGTAAAATATAATCCAATAGTTATTGATCAAATACAAGAGTAGGCCTAATGAGTAACACCTCGTGACATTATTAAAACGCAGGAAAAAATTGAAACAATTACTTCAACAAAATGCAAGGCAACAAAACGCATGAAAAATGCAACAAATTGCTTTTCTTAATGCTCCCGTTCTGCATAGCAGTTAATTTGTACGGAAAGCAATCTTACCTAACCGTTCGATCCAAAACTAACAGTCAAGCCAAGAATATTGAAATAAATCTAAATTAAATTAAATTATTTCAAAATTAGTTTTTTGAGACGACATTGGTTCAAGAGCTCAAACAAGTTCAGTCAGTGTGCCCAATCATCCACGACGTGAAAGGTTATGAGATTTTGTCATGGAACTAAAAAGTAGGCCACAAATATCACTTTTAATTCCATAAACCCAGACGTACAGGTTGATGCTGCTTCGTGCCCTATAATGGCCCATATAGTGGCCCGTATAATGGCCCATATAGGGCCTACACCGTGTTAAAAAGCCGGAAGCTTTGTCGCTAAACGAAGTAACGTTGCCAATATGCCAGATATTTCCATGAAATTTACAGGGATTGACAATGAAATTGGTGAGCACATTTTCCAACCATTTCTCAAACGTGATTTCCGATCTTTTTTGTTCACGTCTCTATTGAAACGAAATGTAGATAGAACCATAATTTATTTTTATTGAAGCACTATTCTAAGAAAAACACAAGTACGACTAATGTATAATTGGCAAGCACAAAAATCGAGCAAAATAGATATTTGCTTCTATGTTGAATCCATCAGTTATTTCAATCAAAATATTTTAGATAATTTTTCAAATGCAGTCATACACTTGAACTTAAAATAGGCCCACATACAATGAAATATATATTCCACTGCAAATCCATATCCAATACCCTCCGCCCTACTTTAATTACTAAACTTTGCGACACGGTTTCCAGTCCCCAAGCCCCATGCAGTCATCCAGTGGGGCCCACACGAGGGTTGCGGGCCCCCCCTAGAAGAAGTTGGCGCACCGTGGCCCTGAAGCGGCGCCCACAGATGACGTAGACAATGAAGTTGACGGAAGAATTGAGGTTAACGGCCACGACGACCAATGGCGTGAAGTAGAAGTAGGCCGAGTTGCAATCGAGCCTGTCGCGATCTAGACTTATCTCCAACAGCCTGCAACAAACACAACCATTAAAAGGCATAGTGGCACAGCATTTGCAAAACGCTCGATTAAAATTATTGATATTTAAATAATGTGTTCAAACAGCGACTGCAATTTTTTACCATGACAGGCGTTGAACGCGTGTCAAATAAATAAGCATTACGCCCATACACGCGAGTCACCTACCAGCCAAAAATATTTACTGTGCGCGGTCGTCAAATATTTTGAGGCGCAGCGTAACATACATTGTCCAAGCCAGTAGAGTCATTTAAATTTTTTTTATATTGATGACAACAAATGTGTATGCGCTGCAGAAATATTTAAGAAAGGGGTAATTGCCCTTTTGTCCCCACAATAGACCCTATGCAGTACATATATGCACCATACCGGCGTAGCTGGTTGAAGGCCTGCAAACGTTCGCATCAGAACAAGAAAAAATACTGATACAACTTGACAGAAGGGTCTATTGCCGCCTCGGACCCACAGCCGATAGTAGGGTGCGCTAGTAGCTTGTGGGGGCCAGACCTGCGCAGCGGGTTGAAGGTCTGGCAGACGAGGAAGATGACGACGACCCCCACGAGGCTGTGAGTGAGGTCCGCCTGGGCGCGAGAGGCCTTGCTGGCCGCGGGGAGGCGCAGGTCGTGCCGCCTGCTGTTGGTCGCGCGCAGGGCGCACACGAGGCGATACGTGAGAAAACACAGCACGCCTGCAACGTGGGGCAAACTTATAATCCTACTCCTATCCTAAATCGCACAGTGTAGTCCATTGCTTACAGCGGCAACGTACTTCCAAACCCTAAAACCAAGACGGTAGGGAGGCCTAGTAATTGCAAGACGACATTAAGAAACAAGCAAAACTTGATGAAACTGCTGGCCTACAGCCCTACTGTCTAGCAGACAGCGTATGGCATATCCTCTGCCATACGCTGTCTGCTTAAACTACTATCTCACGACGACTGGGTAATACGATATTGATTCATGTTATAACTGTGCGCATGTATGACTTGCCTACGTCGCTACTTCTGCACTAGCAACTAACGCAGTGACACAGCCTACACAAAGTACATAATCATCACTCACTTAGCGGCAGCAGGTACATGACGACTTGGTACACGCCCACCAGATAAATGTAGTCGTACTTCATCCCCGCCAGCAGGGGCTCGATGCTCACGCCTCCCCCCTGTACCTTCCCCTCCTCCCCTGGCCCCGCCCCCTCACCCGGTGGCCCCGCCCCCGTTCTCACGACGGAGTAGTGGAAGAAGCGCGGAAGGTTAAAGGCGACGGCGAAGAGAAGTACGGAACAGAGCTGCCACCTGCGGAGTGGCGCGAGAATTATTCGTTAAATGATTATATTTAAGCAAAATGATAAACTAATCTATAAAGTTGTGTTTGTTGAGAGTATCTGTCATGCATATGCTTAATCTGCGTGGCCTAGGGTCAGCGGATGGAAAGCGAGGTCGCGTGTTCAAATTTGATTGATGCAGAGTCTTGCAGCGTAATGGTGTTGGAGAAACAATGCATGCGCAGACGTCGCAGTCTACTCAGCTTCGACAGGAAATCGTATTATTTTGTCTGGGGTTGAATCCCTAATGTAGTGGCACAATAAGCTCGGCATCCCCATGCGACCCAAATCAGACGAATACTTTAAACACGCGCAATCTGATGGTAGTCCCATTGAGAATAGTTGGCCTGCTGCCTAGGCAGTAATCTGGATATATTTTATAGGCCAAATGACTGTTAGAAATAGTTGACTGTGCAGAATTTAAATAATCTACGCAGTAATCTGCCTACAGTGTATTTTTAACATCGAAGTATTTCTATTTAAAACAGTAGGCTATTCCTACTTTAGACAGCTATTTGAGTACAATATTACATTAAAGGGTTTGCATAAAGTCCTACAATAGAACCTAGCGAATGCAAGCGTGCCGAAGCGCCTGAGGGGGGGCGGGCGACAGACTGCGAGGTAGCGATGGAAGGCGACGAGGACTGTCACCCACGTCGTGGCCGTGTGCGTGACCGTGCAGACCGGGTACACGTAAACCTGTGACGTCACGAGCGTGCGCACTACACGTAAACTGTGACGTCACGAGCATGCGCGCTACACACACATAGTGGGCATAAATTATATACACTTTGGCGCAGTGGTACTCGCTTGCAGTCGGCCTATCTCCTGTGGCTGCAGATGTATAAATGTAGCGGCATAGCCTGCTGCCATTCAAATATTGTATGCAACCTCGTTTTAACGCTGGCCTATTAAGCAGCAGCACGCATGCAGAATTTAAAGTAGAAAACACAACAAAGAACTTATGATTATGGTTATTTAAATTAGTGCTCCAAAAGAATAGTTATTTATATTTATCCTCCAAAAGAATAGTTATTTATATTTATGCTCCAAAAGAATAGTTATTTATATTTATGCTCCAAAAGAACAAACGTAAATCGGCTTACACATAGATGCAAGTCAAATTTGTATCATTCGCGCTGTCGAGTTAAATTTTAAGAATCATTCTCCGTATACACCTTGACGAAGCGGGGAGGTAGTATTTTGAGCCGCTAGGTGACTTACATGTCCGTGTGCTTATATACTAGGCTCGCATCACTAAAACACGGGGCAGCAAATCTAAACAAATAAATGAAACTAAAAATGCAACAAATACAGCAGCAAGCGGATACTCAATCCCACACACCAGCACATAAGGCAGCGAGTAGTACATCTGCTGGAACGAGGTGGTGAACCGCGCGTAAGCCACGAAGGCGGGCACGCCGGTCCAGCTGGCGAGCACGCTACAGTCCACCAGGGCGAGACAGACCATGAGGAACACGGTCCCAGACTGGGCGCGGTCGGGCCAGAGGGCCGCCACCGTCAGGGCGTTACCCGCCAGGCCGAGGGCGCTGAGGGACCCGCTGACAAACGTGTACATGACCATCTCGTAGAGACGACAGCTCTCTGTCTCGTTGACGCGACTCGAGGGGCCTGCGACGTGAGCACACACGATGCTTTACTGTGTCGTCTCTAATCAGTAGGATAGATCAGTCAAATCTAAGATAGTTTACTCTCTTCATTATACGCATAGGCCTATATTTATTTGACCCGAACTCCCAAAGCGCTGCGGTATGAGCGCAGGGTACGGCAAAAACATAAGCGTCGCTGGATTAGCGGACTGCTAGATAACATTACGATATACATTGCAAACTATGCCAACCTTGACTAACATGAGTGGCACATCAGTATTCTGGCAAGTGCAGAAAATTTATTAAAATTCAAACAAGAAATAGACCTTAACCAATTTTGTGTCTACTCGTGACGTTAAATGCAGGGAATCTGAAAACGCTACACAAAAGTGTAACATTCGTTAAAACCGCTAGCAGGGAGCTCAAAAAGGGCTGCGCAAATCCTTGACGTAATATGTGAAATCTTGAGTTCTCTCTCCAAATTTGTAAGATTTTTAAGACAAGAAGTCGTTAGATTTCTAAAATAATGAGTAAAATAAAAACAGAGGGTCAAGGCTTTAACTGACCGAAGAAGTCGTCCGAGTTGTTGGAATGTAGGGAGATGGCCTGCTGCATATGCATGTAGTATTGGATGGATGCCATCTTGAAGTGTGACACGGCCACGCCTCCGTGGGGCGGAGCCACGTGAATTTCATCATCAAGGGGCGTGGCCAGCTGGGTTTGATTGACGGGCGCATCTGCGCTGGTCATCAGGGAATCTGTTCCACTCGTCAAGTTGGACGTCCACATTCTCTGTCTAAACTTCTGTAGAGTTGATCACATTTAGGGAAGAAGTCATTGCATCCAAGCGCGTCCTGATTAGATACATGATTGTAGCCGACAGAATGCGCTGATAAGCTACATTGGTCTCTATCTTACGCTCCTCAGTCCTCAATGCAAACCTGGCAGTCAAACACCTCCATGTCATAATATTGAATTATAAAGTCGTGGTCTAGGACTCTATAATCTGTATGTAGATGAAGATAATTAGAAAACAGCGTCGCAGTGCATAGTATTACAGAACAATTTTGCTTATCTACAAAACGCACCGATCACAATTATCACACATTGAATGTAGCCAAAATAGCATGTTCTGCTATGAAAACCGTCGCTCGATCAGTTCACTCGAGTTGTCCGACGCCAACGGCAGCTCTTGACATGTCGCCATAAAACTCGAGCTCCTCTCGTCAGGCTTACAGCACTGCAGCAGCAAACTCGCAGCATGGACATTGTAGGCTACATACAGGTTACTCGAGCGCACAGCGTAACCAATGCTAATAATTAAATCTGGTCGTACGTTGGCAAATTCGATACGCGCAAGCAATATCCCGATCGGTGGTATGCATGTGCGTGCTGTTAATGTAATAGTCGATGCAGTAGTACTGCGTCTACTTTGCTTCGAATACTTACTTGGTCTAGGCTGCTTGGTGCCCGTTGGATGCGTCATACATAGCAAGCTCGCGCCAATGGTTGGCTTGAGGAAAAATTCTTGTCAGTTTAGATAAATCCCGTGCCATTACATAGGTAGATAGGTGTTGAACCCGCTCTTGGACACATTGATATTTTGATCTTCCATGACAGCACGCGATAAATGTTTCAATAGCAATAAGTTCCGTTCTCAAAAGACCCACCGAAGTCTACTTAAGTCTACAGATTTTTGGGCATAGGTTTAGGCCTACAATATGAATTTATTTCTGAAGCCCCGAGCGACATTCTCCGAGCTTTTACCTCGCCACAGAACGTGTCGCAATTGAGCTTCAGGAACTGAGAGCCGACATGCAGTCGAAAGCACCCGACTCGTTTTTATCAATTTTCCTATCATCGAAGCGAGCCAATGAAGACCGGTGTCGAGAAAAAGTTCCGACGCGTGCTTTCTTCAAAGAGACATCCGTCCTCGTCTGAAAGGATTGCACTGCGATGAGACTCAATTAAGTCTTTTGCGCAGCCTAACAGATGGACGCCTTGCGGAATTAAGAAACCTCTAGCGGGTAGCGGTGTAGCTCGAGCAATGTACGGGCGGCTGCAATGTACATGTATATATCACTTGCATAACATTTCTGTTGGTTCATTGCACGCGAGTTATTTTCAATATTGGTTATTGGTCAAGTGCTGCGCAGCGGGGGGGGGGGGGGGGGGTTGGTTGTATTTCATACAAATAAAAATAATTTTTAT
>JAQIWG010001305.1:0-25228 GCA_034695025.1 Chamaedrilus cognettii
TCCATCTCCGTTTGCATGACATATTCTTGGTGCGTTAAAAGTGCAATATACATACATACATACATACATAAGACAAGTTGTCTGAGCACCTATACGGTATGAATCAGTTAGAAGTGAAAGTAAGACACTAATGTTTTTAACTAAATAGTTGTCAATATAGCCTACATCGTGATTTTTCGCTGGACTATTGATTCGATGGCACAGAAGTGTTACTTTAATACCTGGCGAAAAAACATGTAAAACTTTCTTTACAAATCTATCTAGATCGTAGTCAATGGGCCTACACCGTGGTTTTTCGCTGGACTATTAGCGTAGTCCAGGCAACAAGCGTTAACGCCTTTAAAGGCAGCTTGATTGCTTCCTGAGTGAAACTAGGGGACTGAAATAAGCAGCAACGCTTTTTCCCAATTTGAGCCGTCATCGGGGTCGGGGGAGAGGGGGACTCGAGCGGCGACAAGGTAAACAAGATAAGGCAAACAAGGTAAACAAGATCCAATAAGCAAGTTCATTTCCATTTGTAAATTTAGAAGTCAACGAGATCATCGGGATCCGCGTCGAACAAATGGCACACGCTTAATTTCAAAGTAGTAGAACAAAAACTTCAAAAGTCAACCAAAGAGACTTAAGTCTGAATCACGTTCAACGGTCAAATTCGCTAAACCACCACTGCAAACCACAACTTCGACCAATCAAGAGATAAAATCTTAATTTCTGATCAGTTCGTTCTCAGCCAAATAGATTCTGTGACCAAGACATGCCTGAATTGGTCAACGTAGGATCAGAATTTAAAACCTCGTTGGTGCATTAGGCCTTGAAAGTCTTTGAACAGCTTATAAGTCAGTCTGTTCAGCAGCCAACGCAATGTACACCTATCCTTGGTGCCAATGTCTCGCGCTCTGTAATCATGTCTCACGGCAGCTAAAGTGCCTGGATATTGGACGTTTGCAGCACGCATCCAAAAAGCTAAACCTCACGCATATTTGCAATCCTAGACAGCTCGCGATAAAATCCAACTCGTGCAAATTCGCACACGCGCAATATTTTGGGGAAACAATTCTGACCCCAACCACAGTGATCAAAGGGGAACTTAAGAGGTGTCAAAACAATCAATTTTAAAGCATTAGTCTACTTTTACTATTAAATGAAAAATTGCACATGTTGGACGGTTGGTTTTAATCTTAAAATTGTGGGACGATGTATCCACCATTTCCACCCACTTAAACCCTGCTCAACCCCGACCTTAACTCCATTCTGAAACTCTTCATGTAAATTTAATAATCAATACAAAAATCACTCTAAATACTCCTGCCCAACTTTGCATATAGAATTGGCACGACTTGGATTTTTCTGAAACTATCTAGGATTGTAAAAGGCTAAAACTGGCGCGGTTATTTGAGGAGCGTGTTGTCGATGTCGTCGTCACGAGGCTCAGGCAGGGAGAG
The DNA here is from genome assembly GCA_034695025.1 of Chamaedrilus cognettii. Lineage (NCBI taxonomy): Eukaryota > Metazoa > Annelida > Clitellata > Enchytraeida > Enchytraeidae > Chamaedrilus > Chamaedrilus cognettii. The sequence continues at coordinate 1,443 of JAQIWG010001305.1, forward strand.
GAGCTTGCGCAGAGACTTGGCAACCACCTCGCTGAGAGAGTCAACCATGCCCGGCTCCAACAGGGGCACCGTCGCCTGCACGACAAACATAATGGACGATACTTAAAAATGTTAAGTTGTAAAAGTACCCTAACCTTATCCCCTACCCTAACCCCAACCCCAACACCGGCTCAATAAAAGCATACGATAAAACATGGAGTTTTCTGTGCATGTAATTTAAGCAAATTTCGCGAATCGGTAAATGCGCTAAAATATCGCGGCACGCACCATGTATAAATAACAGTCCTCAAAAATTCAAAAAAAAAGCATTTTGCCTCTATGCAAAAAATTGCAGAGAGGCAAAACCATGACAGTTACTTTCACGGTTTTGCCTCTCTGAAATTGTTCTACGCATTAATTTCCTTTGCATAAATTAATTCATGCAACAAAAATTTCATGTTTTACAGTAGATAAATGCCGCCCCACCTGAAGCATGGTGTCGCCCTCTCTCATGCGCAGCAGCGCGATGAGCGCGTGCTCACTGCATGACTTCACCGCAGCGTTCTTCTCCTTCGTCCCCATCACGAGCACGGGGACGAGCGCACGTACCACCTCCCCCGACAGGGGGGCGTGCAAGGGGGGGGGCACGCCAGGGAGGGTGTGGGAGGGCGCTGGGGCCTTGGCGACGAACGTGACGACCTGCGCAGCGAGCTGCTTCACCTCATTGGACTCGTGCTTGAGGGCGAGCTGGACGGACAATAATTATTAACTAGTTATTCCAGCGCTGTGTAATATTTGGTAAGCAACCGCTAAATCATCAAAATTGTTTATTGGAACAATACCCGATTGATATTATATTATATACAAATATTACTTTATAATTGTAACTTAGACATTATTAGTGTTTAGAATAATAAAATGCGTTTAATTTCCCAAATATATTACATTAAAATACATTAAAATACATTAAAATACATTAGAATCTATTGTCATAAGTTAAAATACATTAAAATACAATCCAATACAGTGAAAAACATTACCGCTAAATGTAAAACAACCGCTAAATGTAATTTAATTTTACTGAAACTGCCAATTCTGAACACGTTTTTTGCGTTTAGGGAGGACAATAAAAAAAAGACATAAAAAAAAAAATTGAATTGAAAGCAAAAAAATTATGAAACATTATCCATTCCATGATAACTGCTGTTAAGTCTAGCAGCAGCAGTACGCTAAAAATGACAATTACATGCAAATCGTACGCCCAAATTAAAGCAGGCAGGCGTAGCGTAGCTTTAAAATCGACTATGGCGGCATAGGCCAACTCGTCTTTAAAGAGCTAAGCGGTTGCACTATGCATCTTTTAAAAGGAACAGGTGTAACGCTACTCTTGTTCTATCAAGGTTAAACTTGATCATTGTTATTATTACCCTATTATTATTATAATATTATAATTGTTGTTATCACTACCCTGGCCAGCACGGCGACGAGGTCGGCGTCTAGCGGAGAGCCGGCGAGCATCTGTTGTCTCAACCAGTATGCGAGTCCGCGCAGCGCAGCCGCGCATACCGACACCTGCGTGACATAATGCATACTGACACCTGCATCATGACCTCAACTGAGTATGATCCTCAACTAAATATGATCCTCAACAATATATGATCCTCAAACTAAGCATGATTCTCAACTTAATGTGATCCTCAACAATATATGATCCTCAACTAAGTATAATCCTCAACTAAATATAATCCTCAACGAAGTATGATCCTCAACAATATATGATCCTCAACTAAGTATGATTCTCAACTAAATATAATCCTCAACAATATATGATCCTCAACCAAATATGATCCTCAACTAAGTATGATCCTCAACTAAGTTGAAAAAATATAAAATAAACAATATTTTTTTGACAAAATGACAGCATGCTGCAAACCCTGTCGGCGCCAGCGAATGACAGGAGAGATTTCTTGACGCGTCCCTCAAGGGGCGGAGCCATGAGTCGATCGCTCGCGTCCTTGAGCGCAACACTCAGCGCGATGCTACGCCCCTGGTTTGCCGTCCATGGCGCACCCGGATCTCCCGAGTCTGGGCCACCAAACGCACGCGTATTGCTACTATGCCGCACTGCTATTATTATTTTTTATCTGGGCTTCCGTTAATGGGCATCGGGAGCGAGGCGCTGTGGTGAAGTGGTTAAGGCATCAAACTTTGAGTTTAGAGGAACTCGGTTCAAGTCTCCGCGCCGGCAACTATAAATCCATGACGTTACAGGCCCTTGAGCAAGGTTGTTAAACACACAAGTGTCGATAGCTGATAATCATCGTCCAGGGTAATTCATTATTCTGGTTGACGACCGGAAGGGTATCCGGTCATAGAAACCACGCTCCAATATGTCTAACCTCACATCAGTCAAAAGATCGGTCATTAGACACACACTTCAGTCGCCAGGTCGGTCCCTACACACCCACCCAGCACGCTAGCATTGAGCACGGCAGTCAGCAGGTCGGGCTCTAGACACTGACAGACAGCCCCTAGACACCCCGCGGCCGCGCTGCGCGTAGAGTCGTCGGTAGAGGGAGACTGGAGATAGGACTGAAGCAGGGCAATGATGTCACGCTGCACCTTGTCTGTCGGCTTGGGACCGGCCCCGGTGAGACAGAGTCTGATAGCCTGCAGCGTTGTATCCCTGAAAGGCACAAAGAAAGTCATTGGAAGATGAATGAAACAAAATACTCCTGCCTCATTCTTTTCAAAAAACAGTCCGCAGGGGTCTCTAATATCATTCTAGCGCCACTACCTTCCTGTGCCGCCCCGTCGGTAATTAATAGCTTCGCAATATAATTCACCTTTTATTTAGCAACCTGCACGCATTTAGGGCGGGTTTTTCCATCCAGTGTTACTATTTTAATCCCAGATCTATTCAGCAAACACGATGGCGCTAAATTAACCATGGATTCTGCGCGCTCATTGGGTGTGATGACGTCATGACCTCGGATTTAATTTTAACACTTGATTGAAAAACTCAGCATTCATATTTTATTTAGCTTACATGTCGTACTGTTACTTACACTCATTCAGAGATTAATATCTATGCCATTCCCATGCATGCAATGTAACTTGTTCAATTTATCACAAGAGAGAAATACTTGAGGGAAGAATGGAGGCCAAGAGGATGAGGGAAAGAAAGAGAATAGGTGAAATACTGAAACAAAAAATTGTATGGAACCATGAAGGGAATGGCGGAGGATTGCCAAGTGTGGAGAGATTGAATACCATGCACCTGCCATTTGGCAGTGCACTAAAGAGAGAGAGAGAAAGAACTACACAATTGGATTTACAACTGCAAGCATTGGTCATGCAGCGCCCTTACGTTCAAGCCTGGCCTACCTAACGGCTGTTTCCTCGGCAGCCTTGACTGCGTTGCACAGCTCCACAAAGAGCGGATCGACACGCGAGTGTATCACTACAAGCCGGCCAAGCGCGTCGGCCGCGCGCAGGCGCGTCGAGCGGTTAGGGTCGTTGACGGCCTTCATGAATGTCGTCTGGAGCTGCGGCAGGAAGGGCTTCATCTGTGCGCCGCACTGGAACCACAATATCACAATGTTAAATGAAATCACAATCATTTTAACTGCATATACTATCAGAGTTCCAAATAAAACCACAATAATAGAATCATAAATGAAACCGCAAATTTATCACAGAAAGTGACAAAGAACGACATCTAATCATCGCAATGGAACCCCAAAGTCGAATTCTTACTGGAATCAATAGTTTGTTGTTTGTAGTTTAGTTGTGTGTAGCACAAAGATTATATACAATTCGGTTCTGCGCAAGGGAGCCTGCACAGAACCGCTCCCCCTTCTTTAGTCACCTTCTACGACTCGCCCAGGAAGCTCTGGGCTGCAAGCCAATTCTTTGTTCCCTTTTGTTCCCTGGCCTGCAGGGGGTTGTAACAATAGCCAATGGTGGATTAGACAAATGTAACCAATCGCAGAGTTAACCATTGCCACTAATGAAGCCTACAAAAGGCATGAATAATATGCTATCAAAGAACTTTCTAGACCTTTAAACCTTTACAACCTTTTGAATATACCAAAAACCCAAAACCTATCCTTCAAATAGAGCAACTAAAAATGGACTTCCGTCCATTTAGAATCTAGTGAGAGCACAACGATCGTCTCACCTTGACGAGGAGCAGACTCACGACGTCGAGCATGGCGACCTTGACGGTGTACGCAAACCTGTCTCCCAGTATGCGGATCAGCGGCCCCGTGATGAACACCACAGACGTACGCAGCGCCTCTGGACTCGTGCAGCGGATCGCCTCCGCCAGGCCGAGGCTCGCCGACTCCTTCGACTCAGGGGAGCCGTTGAGAATGCCCTCCCGGAATATTGGCAAAATCGCCGCGATGCCCTGGAGTCGAGGAAATATCTTTTGAAAGCACACGATTGTGGCACACTTGAACTGCGAAGTTGCAAGTTACACGATAAACTAAAAATAAATACAACCGAGAAAAAAGGAAAATGGAGCGAACCACAGAATCAAATTAACCAAAACGTAGTGCAAGATGATGCAAAAATTTAAAATTTTGCAAGAAAAAATTTAAGTCTTCTACTATGATAAATCTACACGAAAAATCGCAACAGATTTGCACTAGTGTAAAAACTCAGAAAAAAAAATCTTAGAATTTTTTTTTTTTTCCTGCACTGACTTTGTTGAGTTTTCTGCATCAACTTTTCATGGTTCCATTAATGATGCTATTTTGAACTAAAATCTGTAACATAACACAACATATATATCATATATAAATTACAAATATGGTCAACATGAAGCCAATGTCTGGTGCCTGACCTTCTTAGGGATACAGAAGCCGGGGAGTTCGTCGCCCTGCTTGAGGTCGCTGAGAGCGAAGCGGACCGCCTGTCTCACGTGGGTGATGTACTGGATCATGTCCGCCGGGTCGATCTTCTGCGTTACACCAGAAATATTTCACAATAAGTAATACTGATCAAAATCATCAATGTTACGTGCACTTAACATTGATATTTTTTACGTGCATGAAAACTCTCAGTTCATTCCACTATCTAACTAACCACCTTTTTTGTCGCCTAATCTGTTAATGTCCATGTTTTGACACAGGTTTAAACATTTGCACTTCGATGAGGACTGCTGAAGCGGAGTTTTTACAGCCTGATGCCCTTCCCGACGCCAACAAATAGATAACTATCTAGCACGGGGTTAGCAGCAAGGACACTTGTGTGTTTTACAGCCTTGCTGAAGGGCCTGTGTCGCATGGTTTTATAGTTAAACAGTGCCAGGATTTGAACCCCGTTGGATCTTGGGACAAGTGTTCGATGCCTTAACCACTAGTATACACACAGTGCCTCGCTATATACATGCACAAACATATATAGTTTATACGTTACACGCGCGCATTAGATTTTCTCTAACCGGCTGTCCACGTGAAACAGTCTGTCAACCGAGACTCGTCTCGCTCCCTCGCCTGAATTGTCTAATAACTGTATTCACCATTGCGAGTTAACCTCGAGTTGGTCAATCGGCGAGCTGAGAGCGACCGTTGTCGATCTTCTATGCCTAGTGTGACGTCACTCAATCCGCCGATTGAGCCGACTGGAGGTTAACTCGCAGTGGTGAATACCGATATAAGGCTAATCTTTAGGCTGGATTTTGTTGAATGGGGCATATACTCCTGATACCACTGCTGACTTCATCCGTTTATTGCCTAAAAAATGAGAAGATACCTTGCAGATGGCGTTGAGACAGTCGGCCCCTGCCTCCAGCACCAGTGCGTCCGAGTCCACCGCGAGGTGTATCACGCCCTTGAGCAGCTGCGGTATGTAATCCGTGTAGTCGGTGCGCGTCTGCTCGCAGTACGCGCAGAGCAGCGTGGTGGCGGCGAGCCTGTGGGGGGCGCGGGGGTGCGCCGTGCCGCCCAGCAGCTCGTCCATGATGCAGCGAGTGCCCTGATCGTCCGTGACGGAGAGGACCACCGAGTGGCAGTACTGGATCTCCTGCGGCAAGGGGGAGGGCCGGGGGCAAATTAATGGGATGGAATAAACGGAGAGAGGGAGAGATGAACATAAGGAAAAGGAATAAATGGGAAACAGATTAAGATTGAAGTACTGGATCTCCTGTGGCAAGGAGGGGGGCAGGGGGCAGATTAAAGCAATGGAATGAGCCAGATTACAGTAGTGGATTAGACAAGAAAGCAATCAAGATGGTGGATAAAGTAAAAGGGGCATGTAAAAAAGACAAGCTTCAGGTTTAATTGAGCTAGGTAGAAAGCAAGAATACCATCCGCGTGGTTCTGCTCAAGTACTCATTTACTGATCCCGAGTAAAGGGAGCTCTGAAAAAGCAGCCCGGAAAAGGGAGCTCAAAAAAATCAGAAGAAGAAAAGCTAATCTTGAGGGCCAAAAGAAACCAAAATAGATAAAATTGGCACAATTAGAGATACTACAAAAAAGTTTTGGGATTTAAATAAAGTACAAAATAAAAAATCAGCCTATTGCACGCCCAATCCGACTCGGCCGCAATCTCCATCGCCCGCCCACTAATCCTCATTCACTAGGCTCACCTGAGCTTCATCGGGCGTGCCCATTTTGAGGGCGAGCGAGCCCATGAGGGCGGGCAGGATGCGACCGAGGTGCTTGGTCAGTGCATCCCCCGCCACCGCCGACAGGAAGGAGAGAGCGCGCGAGTTGACCGGTGGCGCTGTCAACTGTCGACACAGATAGCAATTGCAACTTTTATATCATGGCATAGATCTAACTATTGATAATCATCATCATCGTTTTCATTTTTTTCGTCCATTTTTCCGCGCTACCACAGGTGGGGCGTCTGCGCCCACAAACACACGCCCTCACGTGCCTTGACTAGACAAAGGTACATTGGGAGGCTGACGGGCCTTACTCCACATAATAATAATAACCACATAAAAATAAGTAAAACTAAAGTATAAACAAATTAAAAGAACTAACATGAGGCACGTTAAACAAAGCATTAAAAAATGTCGTCTCGGTCACTGAATAGTGACGACTGATCAACAAACAATTTATTGATTCTTATTATAGGAATAGAACATAATATTCTATACATTAAATACAATATGTCAATTCAACCATGAAACAATGGCGTTAGAGGCCCATCAGCAACGATGTTCAACACAAAAGTGTCGCTAGCTGATACTCATTGACCAAGTAATTTATTATTCTGGTGCCTTACTAAGTACTACTCACAACATAGGGCTACTGCTTTCACCTGTGGCACAAGGTAGGGCAGAACGACGCGACTCTTGACCGTCATCACTTGTTTGAGTCCGTCGAGGGCAAACTCCGACAGGGCAGGGTCATCCTGGGCAAACACAACATCAAGACATCACTGTTGAATGTACACGACAGAGGAACGCTCTAATTGACATAAAACCAACATTCGAGATGCTCAGTGACGCCACATTAACAGATGAGACCCACAGATCTTTGCTTCTCAACGCTTATGCAAAATTGCGTGCGGCTACTGCATCGTTAGGTGCGATTTGCAGTGGATTTGTAGTGGATTTGTAGTTTGAGTTTGTGCTTAGTAACGAAAACAATTACAGTCCAATTCAATGTATGAGAACCGCCACAGAACCGCGCCCCGTTCTCTAGTTGCCTTTCATGGCTTGCCCAGGGAGCTCGGGACTGCAAGCCAATTCTTTGTTCCCCGGCCTGCAGGGGTAATATATATCACGTGTAATATATATCAGGACGTGAACTAACTCTTTGCACACAAGACAATAGAGCTTACACAATACAATAGAGTGGACAATGCAAGATAGCAACTACATACAAGTTTCTTGAGCAGGTCTGGAATGATGTCATCGAGGGCGCGTGCGCCGATGTTTGTGTGCAGGTTGTCGAAGGTCTTTGATGCGGCGGCACGCACCTGGGGCAGGGGGTCACAGAGGGCGCGCCGGACTGTGGGGATGAGGCTGTCAGCAAACACTATCACCTGCACCAGGACAACCAATCAGGAGTGGGAGTAGTGTAAACAAACACTAGCACCTGCACCAGGACAGCCAATCAGGAATGAGAAAAGTATTCACGACGGAACAATATCGCCTGTACCACAACAGCCAATCGGCTGTTTGTACCAGGTCAACCAATCAGGAATGAGAGAGTTAGCGAGAGGGAACACTACATAGATAAATATAAGGAAATAATAAAACTGAACACACTCACATTGTCTTTGCAGATCAAGGGCATCATTTCACTACTCTGGTCTCAAAAAAATGCAAGAAATGCAAGGACAACCAATCCATGCAAGAACCTTAAGGCAGAAACTAACAAATACAAAGAAAAACACACACACAAGTAAACAGCCAGAGAACCAGCCAGACGTACGTGTTCCCTGCTGGTGGAGGCCATGATCTCGCTGAGCCCGATGCAGACGCCCTGTCGCTGGTCCGAGTCCTCTGACTCGAGCCCTTGCTCCAGGATAGGAATGATCTCCGGCAGCACCTTCTCTCCGAGCTTGCGCACTATATCACCAAGCGTACGCGCCGCCACCTGGGGAGTGAACCAAAACTAAACAATAAGTAACTAAAATACCACCTGCGGAGTGAACCAAAATATAAAAAAAAAAAAAAATTTGCCTCTTATCAAGAATTCTTATCATTCTGGCTGGCTCAACACCACAAATTTTTTTTTTAAACGAAGAAGAATTTGCCTCTTATCTCTCATTTTATTGTTCTGGCTGGCTCGACACCACAGCAGCAGCAGCAAAAGGACCGTCGACACAAAAAAAATAAAAAAGAAAGAAAGAAGACCTGTCTCTTGTCGTAACTCTGGCTGGCGAGACAGCCGAGCAGCAGCTGGAAGAGCGTTGGCAAGATGACGCGCAGCATCTTGGGCGTGTGTGTGACGATCACCTTCCACACGTGCAGCGCGGCCTGGCGCACCATCAGCGCGATGTCGGACCGACCTGTAACAAGAAACGCTCGTTCAGATCGCCTAGCCTTCACAAATGAGACAAAGCTAGTGACAGAAATTTTCGAACCATAGGAAATCAGACCCAGGGCAAAAATGTTCCAAAAATGTTCTTTTGAAAATCACAGAATTTCTTGGTCAAACTTTTTTGTCTTTTTTACCGTGCATCATCGAATTGTGATCAAATCTGCTGTGCTATGATTTTTTTGTAGTTTAGAGACCGTGTGTAGCACAAAGACTGTATACAGTCCGGTTCTGTACAAGAGAGCTGGAACAGAATTGCTCCTCCTTCTTAAGTCGCCTTTTACGACTCACCCGGGGAGCTCTTAGCAGCAAGCCAATTCTTTGTTCCCTGACCTGCAGGGAGTGCAATGATTGCTGAGAACCCAGCAGTACAGACCCATGTAGAGGCCGGCGAGCACGCGGTTGCGCCGCTCCACCCCAAGCGTAGCGAGTATCGCCGCCTGGCAGGACTCGGTGCCAAAGTTGTCGTCCTCGTCGGCGCCCTCTGTCGTCATCTTGCCACTCACTCCTGCGGCGCGCGTGCGCATACTCATTAGCATACATAGAGTTACCCGGAATTTAAAATTTAACTTTAATTTGCTATAATTATTCCTTAATTTCGCCACTAAGTCAGATATTGTAAATGCGCATGAATCCTGATAAGTACTATCGTACAATAAGTACCGTAATAAGTACTATCAAACATGAAATTCTCGTGCGGATGTAATTTTGATGAATTTTGTAAATCGGTGAAACGTGTGAAAATTACATGCAAAAAAATGAAAATTTCACGTAGTGCTATCAACAATCCTCAAAAATGTGAAAATAAAGTGCAGCAAACTGTTTCATGCTCTACATTAGATGGCATTAATCTGGTCAGTTAAAACTGAATTATCTGGATGCATCATATAATACCAGAGATACGATACAGTAGGTCACCCAGGAGCTGTATGGATCCGTACCAGATATACGATAAAGTAGGTCGCCAAGGAGCTGAATGGAGCTGTATCTGATCCTCCAGTTCTCGTCAAACAGTCCTTTCTCCACCTCGGGCAGCAGCAGCTCGATGGCCGTGTCGGCGTACATGTTAACGATACGCTGTCCTGCCTTCAGTGCAGTCTCGCGCACAAACTCTGCCTCGTCGGCCAGGGCCTGGCACCCCCAGAAGAAACCGTCATATAACATGTTCTTTATTCACCAAATCGGTAGCAAAAAATACAACAGCATACAAAAATAGAGCAAGCAAAATAAATACCACGAAGGCCTAAATTGAATATTTCTTAAATTAGTACATTATTGATTGTTTTCATGAAAATAATTTTTGAATAAAATTTACTATTTGACCTGTATACTATAACCGTAAAATTAAAAAGCCCACAAAAAAATAAACGCAATAAACGAAAAAATTGCCTTGAGTATGGAGGGTATGATGGGGCCGACGTAAGGAATGAAGTCGTCGCCGAAGACTGTGGGGAGGTAGATGAACATCATTATGTAGCCGTCGCGCACGTGGGGGGTGATGTCCGTCCTGTTCGCTGTCTGCATGATGTCGGGCATGAGCAGGTGGAGCTTCTCCAGGCCGAGGCCGCCCACCACCTCGCTCAGGCCTGGAGCAAAAATAACCATGGCTCTTCCGCAATCGCGCTGGGGCCTGGCAAAATAACCACAGCCCTCCGCGATTGCTCAGCCCTGGACAAATAATCAGAGCCCTTCCGCAATTGCTCCGCCCTGGAAAGATAGCAGTTTGCAAGGATTAACAGTCCACTCACCCTGCGCGGCCCCAGATCTATCGACGGTGTTCGTCTCCGACGTGAGGGTCTGCATGAGCCATGGCACGAGCTGCTCGAACCCCTTCTCCCCCATCCCCCGCACCATCGTGCCAAGGGCGCGCGCCGACACCGTGCGTACCTCAGGCACCGGGTCGAGGAGGGACTGCTTGAGGCCGGGGATCATGGTAGGTAGATAGGGCGCCAGGTCCTGCATGGCGAGATAATATAAGATATAGGGGATATAGGATAGAGATATACTCAAGCATATGTATATCAACCATAAAGACATTCAACCTTACTAGAGTACACATATCAACCAGAGTCTGTTTTTTGTAGCTTTGGGACCGTGTGTAGCACGAAGTCAGGTTCTGTGCAAGAGAGCCGGCACAGAACCGCTCTCCCTTCTTTAGTCGCCTTTTCAACGATAACCTTTAATCAACTTTTCATCAACCATAGAGACACTCGACTTTACTACAGCACAGGTACCAACCATAGAGACATTCAATCACACTAGAGCAGATACAAATCACAGAGACGCTCCACCTTCTGATCGGTGAGTGAGTACATGTTCCCGACGATCTGTGCCGCCATCTTGCGCGTGTCGGTCGACCGTTCCTCCAGCGCCCTTTGGACGACAGGCATGATGAGCGCGAGCGAGGGCGCGTCGATGAAGTGGACAAACTTTGTGTCGAGCAGCTTCTGCAGCGCGACTGTGGTGCGCAGGGTGGGGTCTTGCAGCGCCTCCAACAGCACGGGGACCACCGCTGCATGGGACAGCAAAACAGGCATCAATCTTTAAATATGTTCTATCACAATGTGGTTCTTTTTTTGCATTTACAGCTATAAAATACAAATAAATATATTATTTGTATTTTACATTATAGGCAAAGCACAAAGCAATACATTAAACAAAAGAAGATTGCATAAGGAAAAGGCTTACGCCCATGTCTAATCATCAACGCATACATTGATACCGAATATGAAAAAGGATATGAAAAAAAAATCCTATCTGAATTTGATTAAAGATAGAAATAAAAAGTTAAATAAAACCAACAATTGTTAAGTAATGGAACTCGCAATCACTTCATTTTCGAAGGGCTTAAAATCAAATACTAAACCCTACCTTACACATAACCGGTATCAAATAGAATAAACTGAACCTAAATTTAATGGTAACTCTTAGAAAATAAACTTTGCTTCAAAGATTTTAATGAAGAAGAAGCTCTTTAGTCCCTGCTTATTATGACTAAAGGCCAGACGTTTACACCTGACTATGCTGGCAGTTGAAGACCCCATTCATAAACATAAAAAAATTAATTTTAAACCTTATTTACTAATATAATTATAAATTTGAATTAAATGCTAATAATATAAATATACAAAAGTATTGACAAAATACATCAATATTAAAGATCATGCTATGATATGCATAAAAAAATTAGCGACAGTAATCATAAAAATATAGATCCAGCGTGACCATTGTAACTTGCATGAAGCACAGTTTCACACTTGAAATGAAGAACAAAAAGCAACAAAAGTTTTAAATTTTATTTTTATAAAGTATAAATAACCAACAAGTAAATTAGGTACATTTCTATATTATTATTAAAGTTGTCTTTGATTGTCTATGAATTTGTCTATGATTTTGTTTGCTTATTTAATTTTCTACATCTTAAATTATAAATAAATTATTTTAATTTGCCGTTTGTCATTTCTTTAAAATTATGAATTAATTATTTATTTTAAATATTCCTAATTATTGATTTAGTAACAAATAAATGTATGGTGAATAAATATTATCTATTTTAGATAATGTTTATATAATAAATAAATTATATAATAAGTAAGCAGAAGTTTTTCAATGCAAGTCCATGGACTTTATAGGTTACACATGATTACAGTCATCTTGGGTCTCATTTTGGATGGCAATGTGTAATTATGTAACAAATTTTAGGGCGTCTATACCACAGCGACGTGACTCCACGTCATCAATCATCAATGCACACCACGTGACTCACCACGCGCCTCTAGCCCAACGGCTAGCCCAGCCGCTGTCACTGTTTTAGCTCAGCCAGAGCGGCATGAGCCTGCACGGTGTAGTAAACAAGACCCGTTTTCTCTAAACTGTAGATTACCCAATACTGAAGCTAAAAATAAGCTTGAAGTTGCTGTAGATAACTCAATATCTGACCAATCAACTTGTAATTATAAGCTAAGCGATTCAGAGTCAACTAACTACAGGAGAAGCCTTGGTCCGACTATATTGAATCGACCGCTTGGGCCTATACGGTTTTAAACACTGGCGGCCGATCGGACCGCTTGGGCAGATTTTGTGGAATGCACTGACTCATAGACAGCCCCGCTTGGGGCGATACGTAATCAAGAGGTTAAAGAAATCTTGTTAGCGATTCGTATTGCTTGCTAGGTTATTTAAGAAATGATTGGGGTCGCGTAATTACGAGTCACAGTGTTAATCGTTACATGTGTCGTGCACCCCCTGCCATAACAGGCGACTAAAGAAGGGGAAGGGCTCTATGTCTGATCTCTTGCACACAACCGGACTGTATATAGTCTTTGCGCCACACTTTAAACTTAAAAAAAAAAACTTTTACGACCAACGCGTGTGTCGTGTGCAGCCCTGTGCCATGCCAAAGAGGAGGACTTGCAGTTGCTTGCCGCGGAGACGATGCGTGAGCTCGCGCGTCAGTGTAGCGATGCGACGGCCGTCGAGAAACTTCTCCACCACATCGTCGCAGTCATCAACGGTGCGCTTGCTTCAGTTCTTTGTTTGACGAATGCAAATCTATAATTTTAAGAACTAGAAATCAATTGAACAGCTAAGTGCAGGTCCTAGGAATATGAATCAAGTACAAGTGTAAGAACTCACCATAATCGTACCCCCAGCGTCTCCAGACGCCAGGGGGCTCATTCACATACAGTTTAAAAGATTTTCTTAACTTTTATCCTAATTCAAATTTAAAACGAATAATATCCATTCTCCGATCGCTGTGACGTAATCATTCGGTTCGCGCGCGGCGGTGCGTTGTTTCCAATATAAAATCTATGATTTTCGTAAGATTCTCTTAAGACACTCTTAAGACTCATATTGTCTTAAGACAGCTACCTGAATGAGCTCCCTGGCTTTAAAGGTCTCTCCATCGCTGTCTTGGTACACTTTTATGTCGATGGTACATTGGTACATACCCGCCACGCCAGAAAATGAAGACCCTTTCAAGGTGACAAAACGCCTGGAATTTGGCATCGGGACACCCAAATTTTTTTTGGGTCAAGAACAATTGTTCGTGGACAAGCCTATATTTAAACTAAGCTTATTTTCATCTCAAATTCATCTCAAATCTAATCCAACCCTCTTGTAGGGTCGGAGGGGAAGTTGACCGGTACGTCGCAGCGCCTCAGTCTGCTGACGGCGTTGGGTCAGCTCAGCCTGAGTGCCGTGTCGGGGATCGAGTGCGCGCAGGACCTGGCTGGCACGGCGATCGGGCTTCTCATTGCTATGCTGCAGAGCGAACGTGAGTAGCGCCTTCCTTAGGTTTAGGTTTTGTCTAATGTGTTTTAGGTTTGTCTAGTGCTATTTAGGTTTAGTGAAATGTTTTTTAGCTTTTGTCAAATGTTTTTTAGTTTTATGGGCTTCCCCTGTATAGTCCTCGGATCGTGAAATGAATTAAAATTCTCTATAATCTCGGTACTTGATTTTGAAACTTGGCCTTGATGTTTGTAACAATAAATTATGTATTATTTCTGTTTATTCTTTTTTGGGTCAGAGCTGGAGGCGACCCTCGTCCACCTGCTGTCAGTACTCTCTCTCTGGTCAACCAAGTTCACGACCTCTGTGCCCGACAAGCTGACCCAGTGGTTCAAGGCTGGCCTGGCGCTCAAGTCCTCCACCTCTGCCGTGAGAGCCGGGTACATACAGGCCATGACCGCCGCCTACACTGGTGGGTTGGTATAGTGCAAACCAAAATTATTTCTCAGTTAGCGACATTCATAGGCAAATTTATTTAAACTTTATTTATTGATATTTGATTGAGCTGCTGGCTAACCCGCATTGCTGGACTGCTTCAACTACTCATGTACTGACATTGATGGAAAACTGAGCGATTTGATCCTTGGCGTCGTGCCGATATGTTTTGAGTTTGCATTTGATTGCACATTGCCTCCTCCCTCCGCTGCCTCCTCCCTCCTCTAGGAGGCTGTGCAACATGTGGCTGACTCCGGCTTTCTAAAATTCACCGGGGCCCATTGGGGGAGAAAATTTGAAATGGGGTTATTTTGTTCTCTAGGTGAGGGGTCAGGAGTGTTGATTTTGCAAGTGGGGGTATCGGAGGATCGATGGAGGGCTGAGATTATCTCTTTGTCGCATGCAGGTGATACGCTGGTGCAGGGAGTAGAGTTTCTGCCACTGCTGATCGCTGCAGTGGACCGCGCTGTGGCACAGACTACACAGCTCGCGCTGGCGACTGAGGCAGCACACGCTGCGCATCTCGTCGTCAGGCTTATAGGGGCCGACGCGCACACCGGTGAGCTGGCGGGGGGAGGGGTCTTGGGGCTGGGTGTGGTTTTTGACACTTTGAGGGCATGCGTTGTCCAATCTGCTTAAAAAGAAGAAGATTATCGCACGGGCTGCTACTGTAGCCAGTAACGCACGTAGTTTGGGAGCTCATTCTCTTAGCAGCGTTTTGAGCAGGCAAGGAATAACTAACTATCATTCAAAGTGTAGCAAGGACTAGGTTTGTATCATCCATTGTGTATTAGATAGAGCATGCCAACTGATGGTGAGAGGGCATCGTCCTTATGTTCTAACACAGCATTGTTGAACTGGCGTATGCATAGGTGGGCACGTGATGAGAGGGGAGGGATTGATGAGAGAAATACTGGAGGGAAGAATGGAAGACAAGAGGACGAGGGGAAGGAAGAGAATAAGAATGATAGATGAATTACTGGAAAGAAAGCGTCTGGAAACATGAAGAGAAGGGCAGAGGACCGTCAGGTGTGGAGAGGCTGGATGCAAGGGACCTGCCGTTTAACAGTGCACTAGAGAGAGAGACGCGTAGGTGGTTGGTTTATACTTGTTTTGTCCTGTCCAGATCTGAAGCTCGGCTCATTCTGGACCCACATCCTGGATAGCGACAAACAGCTTCTGACCAATGACAAGTTCCTCCATCAGGCGTCCAATGACGGTGCGTGTAACTGGGTCGACAAAAAAATAGGGTCAGCTGCAAGCCGCTACTGAGTAGCAATCAGAAAGAATTCTAAATTTTTTGTTGGAGAAATAATAATACATATTGTCGTAATATTACTCAATTTTTGTAAGTCATTAATACTGAACAATATATATGTATTTGTGAATTCTGTGCAATCTGTGCCTTTCACGCATATAGTTGAGTGCCTTCAAGCTGTCGTGGTACTCTGAAGACGCTTTCTAATAATGTTTCTGTTTCAAAGTTTTACGTCATATATGCAAGGTTAAATGACATCAGTGTTTTTCAAGATTTTCTGATTTTGCTTAGGATTGTCTGTTTTGCTGTTCTCGTTATTTTATACTACTTTTACTTTGATGATATAGTACTTATATATAGTACTTGTGGGCAATTGAAATATTTTAGTTGTCTGGTACTAAAATGGCCCTTGTGTGCTGCTCTGCCGCTAAACAAAAAAGACAAAAACGATCTGCGGCGTTTTGTGTCGCAGTGCTGCTGGTGCTCTCGTCCCTCGCCGAACGACTGTTCATCGATCACATGGCGCAACTCAACGAAAAGCAGTCTCGGTAAGTTTTGCCGCCATCTCTTCGGATAGCAGTTAGTTTAAAAATAAATATTTTTTATTAGACAGGCGTTGTGAAGTTAACGTCGGTGTGAGATTCGAATTTCTGAGCGTTTTTTGTGCGCGTGCAACTGTGTCAGACAGATTTTTCCTTTGGCGCATAAATAAGATTGATGCAAAGTTTTGTATGCTGTGACGTGTGCGAAGCTGTTTTGTGTTACTTTTGTCGCGAAAGAAAAATTTCTCGAGTTTTGTGCAAAGCGCTTTATTATGACATACCCATGGTTTTCTGCGCATAGGATGATGCTTCAGGCCTGGCGCATAATTAACTAATTTGTGCTGTTTTCTGTGCATAGAATAATGCTGGAGGCGCGGCGCATAACTCGTTGACGTTCATTCTCGTGACCTGTGCACTGTTTTCTGCACACAGGATGTGCGCGAAGGTGCTTGTCTACGCGCTGACGTGCGGCGCGTCACACGACTTGCGCCGCGCTGTGCGTCAGAAGCTCAAGAAGGTATACAGCGCGTGCGGCACGCCGGTCGCGCTCGTCGTCGTCAGGGAGTTCCGGGCTCTTCTCGGCAACGACAAGGTTTTTTGATTTGAATCTTAATATTACCTCATTATTATGTTTGTATAAAAGCATTACGTTAGCTGTTGTTGATAATTGATGTAATTAATTACGTAATTAATTAATATAATTAATTAATTTACGTAATTAGTATAATTTATTAATTTACGTAATAAGTGTTATTTATTTATTTATGTAATTAATGTGATTTATTACTGATGTCAAGCGTATTCAATTTTTTGTACAGTTAATGGGACCCCTGCTCAAGGAACTAAGCGGCGGTGGGGGGGTGTCTGAAGCAGTGGCCGAGCCCCCTCCACCTGCTTCAGCCCCCGCAGGGGGAGGTTTGGGGGGCGCACGGGCCGTGACTCCTCGCCTGCTGGCCGACGCGCTGGCCGCCATCACGGCCCTCACCACGGCCGAGCCGGAGGAGGCCGAGCTTGTTGCCATGGAGACGCTCGTCGACGCCCACCACCCCTGCATTGGTGAGCGTGTATTGCATTAATCAATCCCAGTATATATAATAATTAATCCCAGCGCGAGCGTGTATTGGAGATCTTACTGTCAAAGATCTCCAATAAAAATTAAAGCGTTGGGTTTCTTACTTTGACAGCGATTGAGGTCAGAACTTAACTGTGTAATAACTTATGCCTTAATCACTAATGCCTCGTTGTATGACGCTGTATAGTAGTTGAGATAAAGGCGTCTTTTTTTCGGCTGTGGTATACTCTCTTGTAAAATGCATGTGTAATGAGAAAATTGTTTTGAGGGTGTAGAGTGACACGCTGTACACTGTACAATATAGTGGAAATTGTACATCAGATATTGAGGCTATGCTACTGTGTGTGCTCCGTGAGGCTCTGTGACTGTGTGTGACGATGCTACTCTGTCTACAGTCCAGTACAAGCAGGACGCCTGGACGGATCTGGTGGCTGCGCTGAGGCTGGACGCCGGACAACTGGTGGAGAAGAGAGCGGACGGGATCGTTGCCGACGCTGTCAACGAAATCTCGCTGTCTCAGGTCTGAACTGAACCACAGTCTCTTCTTCTTGTTTATTTATAAAACTTTAATCAATACACCAGCATACCTAAAATGAAAAACAAGTACAATGGTCGAAAGAATGTAGGATTGTTAAAAAAGGAAATGATTTCCTTTTAGAGTTAAACTATACAGCATGCTAAAGTAATGGTTCACATGCTATGATGAATCTGTGATCACTATAGAAACAAGATCCAGGTGTTGACGCTGAATTTATATGTAGGCGGTCAGCAGGGCGTGCGACACGAGGTGGGACAGTATGACTTAATTTCATGCGTCTATCATACAACATGTCTTACTGTTGTATTCTTGTAATGAAAATAGAGCAAATAAAAAATCGTGACGGCAGTAAAAAGTTAGCAATATTTTTATTGTTCTTTTTCCTTCTAACCGGCACATGTGATTGGTCGACCAGGCGCACCTATTGGCTCTGAGCACGGTGTCGCGTATCTCTCCCGATGCGCTGCTGCCTCGCCTCGTGTCGCACGCCCTGCTGACCCTCGCCGACCCCGCCCTGGTGACGGTGACGCGCGTCGAGTACGCCCTGCTACGCTGGCCGGAGGGGGTCATCTGCGACAAGTCTGTCGTCGAGGCGTGAGTCCCCGGATAGATTATAGTTTTTTCTGCTTCGATAATGTTTGTCTGGATTAGCATTCATAATTATGTTCAATATGATTTAATATAATTTAATCCCTTGTCGGATATTTTAGTTAAATACATTTTGCGGCTCTGCCGCTCTGCGGCTCTGAAGCTTTGGGTCATCTCTAGGGAAGGCATTTCTAGCCATTTGCTTATATAGTTAAGGAATACAAGGTTTGTGAACAAGGTGCTTGAAGTGTACTAGATTTAACCCCTAGTCGGATATTTTAGTTAAAGTGCTTTGGCACAATGGCGATATTTTGAAGCGTTTTTTAGCATTTTTCTTTACTATAATGCAGCAACACCAATAAGGTGTTAAGAATGGATTAATTTCGTATACTGGTGATACTATTGTTATAGATTGTATACTAGTATGTTATTTAGTTTAAAATAATGATTTAATACTGATATAATGATGATTTGATCGGGTTATTGATGATTTAATTAGCTTTAATGACGATTTTGTCTGCTATGATGATGATTTAGTGATGATTTCATCTAGTTTAATATGATAGTTTAATCGTATTTAAGAATGGATCAGTTTTGTTTACTAAATGATGTAATTTGTTAAAAAAATTAGTGGTTTAATACTTAAGTACTTTTAATACTGCTTAAATAATGTTTTGATACGATTTGTGATAGAAGATTCTTGGTTCAATGGTGGGTTTATAATACGACTGTGGACATCTTTCGTAGGACAATGGGTCATTTTAAGTCCACAGTGTTAGGACTGAGTTTGAGTTGAGTTAACGATCGACAAGTTAGATTCACATTCATATTCACATTCGGAATAGCATTATAGCATTATAATGTCAAAACAGACAGACAACAGCAAAATGTTGAATATCAGTATGAATCTAACTTGTCAAACGTTAACTCAACTCCAACTCAATCGTAACACCGTGGACTTGAAATGACCCATTGACAAGTGCTGTAAAATCTAATATATAAGATAAGAGATACTTTACACACAGTGCTCAAAGCTTGATCGAACTATGAGTGGCCTTGATAGTTTGTTCTGTCTTATTGTTAAAGCTCGCATCCACAACGATGAATTTTGCTTTGCACCGATTTCAACAGCGCTTGAATTTTATTAGTCGATGTCGTTGTCCCAATCAGGGTGCAGCCTGAGGAGAAGCAGTCGAATGTTCGCCGAGAGAACAAGCTCTATTCGTACAAGGAGCAGATGGCAGAGCAGGAGATTAGGAAGGTACGGAGGAATTTATTTAGTGTTTTTTGAGAAGTTTTAGGATCGTGTAACGAAGACTATTATACTGTGTGGTTCTGTGCAAGAGAGCCGCCGCAGAACCGCTCTTTCTCTTTAGTCGTCTTTTTACAACTCGCTCAAAAAACTTGCGACAAATTAGTGCTTTTGGTAAAATCAAGTTATATTTAGCAGTTTGCATGTGAAATTTAAAACGTGACAAAGAGTTAAGGGTGGGGGGACAAGGAGGCGCCCAAGTGTTCTAACTGGTCATAAGAACCGAGTGTTGTGACTGGTCACTAGATCCTCGGGAGTGTTGT
Organism: Chamaedrilus cognettii; assembly: GCA_034695025.1. Lineage (NCBI taxonomy): Eukaryota > Metazoa > Annelida > Clitellata > Enchytraeida > Enchytraeidae > Chamaedrilus > Chamaedrilus cognettii. The sequence continues at coordinate 21,733 of JAQIWG010001305.1, forward strand.
GACTGGTCACTAGATCCGAGTGTTGTGACTGATCACTAGATCCGAGTGTTGTGATTGGTGGTGCAGGAGCTGGAGAAGAAGAAGAAGCAGCAGGGCGGGGGTGACAAGGAAGAGCCCAAGTACAGTAAGAAACAGCAGGAGCTGATCGCCGCTCAGGTGGAGAAGGAGAGCGCCATCAGAGCCAAGCTCAAACAGGTCACCACGACTTAATATCTTGTCTAGATGTGATAACTAGAAATGACTAACCTACTTTTTTGTCATCCAATCAGGTATATCCATGTATACACAGGTTGAGACGTTTGATGAGAACTGCTGGACCTTGATTTTACAGCCTGATGCCAATTAAATAAATAACTATATGGCACGAGGTCAGCAGCTAGCGACACTTGTGTGCTGAACTTGTGACTTGCTGAAGAGCCTGTAACGCATGATTTCATAGTTCCTGCGCCTGTAGTTGACCTGGGATTGATGTCTTGCTTAGACTTAAGACTTGCATAGGCTTGCAGTCTAGAGCTCCCCGGGCGAGTCGTAAAAGGCGATTAAAGAGGGGGGAGCACCCTGGACTGTTATATAGTCTTCGCTACTACACACAATCCTTAAACTACAACCTTTGGTGTCACCACAAATGTAGTCAGCTGAAAACCAGAAGAATATTATGCATTGCAATCGTAAACACGTGATGTTACCTACGCGCAGTTGGATGCGCGCCTGGCGTGGGCGTGCGCCGTCGTGTCGGCGTGCCAGCGTGGCAGTGCCGACGGTGCTCGGCGCCAGCTGCCGGCACTGCAGGACGCGCTGCTGGCCCTTGTGCACTCGCCCGTTGCTGCGCCGAGGGTCGTCGAGCTGGTGGTCGGGCTGCACCGCGCGGCCTTTGAGAACTACGACCAGGGGCTCGGTGAGGGAGGGAGTACTATTGCTCATGCTTTGATCAATGCAAGTTTGTTGAGTCTTATAAAACCCGCTTTTTCAAGAACTACGATCTGGGACTCACCTAATAAAATAAATCTTTTATTTTTGCTACTAATTATATAATATTAGAATTTATCTGTGATCTTGTTTGCTTTTCCCATCATCCAATTAGAGTTCTCTGTTCATTTCTCAGGTCTACTCGTTATCCAATCAACGCTGCGCCTCCTCAAGCCCGAATGCGCTCTCTCGCCCCATTGGTCTGACGAGCCGCTCGCCATCCAATCGGCTCGTGCTGTCGAGGCGCTTCACGTGGCCACGCGGCCGATCATATCGAAGGATCAGTTCACTGGGCAGCAGTTGGCGCAGCATCGACCAATGTGCGCGCCGGCCTTTGCGTTCTGCTTCCCCCTGCTGCGCTGTGTGCTGCAGGCAAGTCTTGGATCATCGTACTGTTGCATTATTTATAGCGCAGGTGTGCTTATATTTAATGAACATAATGAAATTTGCATACATTTTTATATACTTTGATTTGCTGTGGAGTATGGTTGCTGTGTTATAATATGCAGTATTGAATTAAATTTTTGTTTTTAAGTAATACAAGATAAATTTTATGTGATATGTTGTGGGTTTAATATCAACCGATCACTGGCATGACCTTAACGCTGGCATCAAAATAAATTCTGTCAATTATTTGTTTTATAAATATTTCCACCATTTGATGAATCGTCATTTAGTTCAGTTCTCTGCTTGAAACATTTATTAATTCTATTTATAGATATAGCACGTGATGGTTTGATGATTTGCGTCATTAATGTTGCGTGCAGGGAGCGGGGGGCAGTTCGACGGGGGGGCTGGGGGCGGAGGGGGAAGAAGCGCTGGCGCTCAAGTGCCTCGCGATTATCTCGGAGCACGCCGGGCTCACAACCACTCCGGCTAACCCGGAGGACGAGGCGAGTCAGAGAATTTATTATTTGTGTTGTATTTATTTTGTTTTTGCAAATGACCTAGCCCTGCGTATGGGGGGAGTGCGACCACAAAACGCACCTGTGTGTGCTTTTTTGTGTGTATTATTATATGCAAAGTTGAGAGTTTATATTTGTGATGCTGTTTGGCGAAATTAGCATCAGGTCAAGCCGCATAGGATAACCCTAAGCTTGTGTTGCCCTGTGTGTGTTATCCACAGAATTACAAGCTTAGCACAGGTAATCAACAGAACTACAAGCATGCGTAAGCTCTTCAATGCTGCAGAATGAAGGGCTATGCAAAACTATCTCTATGGTCTCACCTCTCTCTGATATGTGATCTCTATGGTCTCATCTCTAATGCATGATCTCTAGGTTCTCCTCTGATATGAGATTTCTATGATTTTCATGTGCAGCAAGGCGCGGCGCTCCTCCCCAGACAGCAGATGCTTGCCCTCTGCGTGCGTCTGGTCTCAGTCACGCCGACCGGTCGTCTGCAGCAGAGCGCTGTGGCCGCCCTTCAGGACACGGCGTCCTGCTGCTCCTGCCACCACGCCGCGCTCGCCGCCGCAGTGGCAACGGGCTCACCGGTAGAGGGGCGATCAGTAATCTTAAATAAAAATGTGACATTTATCAGTTTTGTTGTATCGGTGTAGTTCATTTGACATCCATCGAGACCGTTTAATTTTAAATTCCTTAACGTAGACGCTATAATATGTCAATATAAATCTAAATACAAGTTATCAAACACAGTATATCAATTGGCCTGCTATGAATGTCCGATGAAAAAGTCCCACAGGCTGCAGTCCCACTGCGCTGTGTGTGCTGTGGGACTTCAGCCTGTGTGATCAGATTTAGAGCCGAATACTGCCATGTATATGTCGAGGATTCATAATAGGCTTCATACGGCATGATTAGCGTAAGATATTTGTTACTAAGGAACAAAAGCTGATTTATTGTTAGTGGTTGATTTCCTTGATTACGAAATCTGTCAAAGAGCTCGTTGAATTCTTTGGTAAAATGTGATTAAATTGTTATGATTATCATTATCATCGTTTACGTTTTACGTCCACTTTTCCGTGTCGACACAGGTTGGACGTTTCCCACGATGAGACTCCCCCACAACTCTCAAATCTTTATCATCTCTATGTTCATGACTCGCTCCTTCATATCGCTCTCTACCGCCTCCTTCCATGCTTTCTTCCCCCTCCGTCTTCCAACGATCCCTTCCATCTGAATATATCGGCATGCGAATACCCAGTCTTCCTCATTCATACGTTCCACATGTCCAAACCACCTCAGTCTTCCTCTCTTCACCATGTCCGTTATACATACGACACCTAACCGTTTTCTTAGATCTTCGCTTCGACACTTGTCTTTCAGTGACACTCATTATAATGACAATTATTATTCTAAGGTGATTTTTGACAACATGGCTGGCATCACCGTTGCATGACATGGATTACCTTTGGATTCATAAAAATAATGCTCATGAGCATTTTTCTAATAGATTATATGAAACGTGGCTGACGATTGTTGTTCTAGCTCAGTAACGGGGTTGGCGACATCGGGCGCAAGGGTGGGGCGGGGACGGGGCGGCAGGGCGGGGGGGAACGGCGGCCATT
>JAQIWG010001306.1:0-25225 GCA_034695025.1 Chamaedrilus cognettii
GCATGGCCGGCAACGGCACGGGCACCAGCACAACTAGACTCGACCCCGCTTCAATTGAAACACAAGCGGTTATATATTCACTCGAGCACCGCGAACCCTAACCGTAGCCATAACCAGGATCGGCGGAAGGGCACGCGCCCCCCGGCCGGAGGGGCAGAGTTTTGAGGGCCTTATTGACGACAATTTAGCATTTATTTTATCATTTTTGAAGACAGCAGCTTTGAGTGTAACGGTTGACCCTTGCGCGCCGTCACGTGTCCGTGCAACACACAGCAGTGCGCTGTTTTAATAAAAAATAAAAAATTGATACGCAAAACAGGTCGAGTGTCACTTCTGTTACTTCTATATTATGTGGTTTGGGTTAGGGTTAAAGTAAGGTTTGGGTTCTTTGGTTCGAAGGGTTTCATGCACACATCTGAACGTTGCTGACAGTTGTAGGAGTTAAGGTTAGGTTAATTTTGGTTCTGGGAGTTTAAGGACGTTTGTAGTTATGCAGAATATTACAGTCTGGTTTTGTGCGAAAGGCCACGCGCAGAACCGCTTTCCCTTCTTTAGTCGCCTGTTACAAATCGTCCGGGATGCTCTGGGTTGCAAGTCAATTCTTTTAAAGAAAACATAAAAATATGTAGGTTAGGTATATATCTTTTATTTGCTGAAATATGTTGAGTCAGTGTGACACAAATAGCATTTGGTCAAGCTGTTCTTTATGCTCAGATTCAAGCCATCTTCTTTGTGATTGTAAACGACTACACCACAGCGAGGCGCTGTGGTGTAGTGGTTAAGGCGTCGGAGTTCGAGTCCAGAGGGCCAGGGTTCAAGTCCCTGCGCCGGCAACTATGAAACCATGCGTTACAGGCCCTTCAGCAAGCTGTTAAACACACAAGTGTCGCTGCTAACCACACACCAGATAATTATTTATTTGGTTGGCGTCAGGAAGGGAATCCGGCTGTAAAAACCCACCTCCAGCAGTCCTGATCAGGGCGGGTGAAAATGTGTAAACCTGTGTAAAACGTGGACATTTTAACAAATTACACGATAAAAAGGGGGTTAGTTTTAGTTCTGTGTGATTGTAAGCGCATGATGTCACGAAAAAACTCCTTAATAACTTGCTGGTAAATTGCAATTATAACTGTCTAGTAGAATATCTAAAAGAAGAAGAAAATTAAGAAGCATGCGATTATGACTAGATTGAGACATAGGACTCACCACTGCTTGAGCCGTCGAAGACGAAGTCGTTGAGCTTGGACCTGAGCAAGCCGCTGCGATCCTCGTACCACAGCTGAGCAAGCCACGTTATTCATCGAACTTAATATTTAAACTGCAACTAATTATTTAGTATTGCATAAAGAAGCCACAATTGGTGGCTTCATAATTGGTGATTAAAGGACCGTGTGTAATAACGAAGACTATTACTGTCCAGTCCGAAATTCTGTAAGAGATCCACCACACAACCTCTTCCCATGCTTTCGTCACCTTTTGCGACTCACCCGAGGAGCTATGGGGCTGCAAGCCAATTCTTTGTTGACCGACTTGCAAAGGATAAATCGTTTAGGGCAACAAAATGCACAAAATTAAAACTAACTGTCAACAAATATATCAGGTACTCTATACCATTGTACTAAATTTTTTTTATACTAAAAATGCAATAAAAAATGTACGCAATTCAGACCCTTGACAAACAGAACCTGGTTGTCGCCGCTGTTGGCGTCCCACAGGCAGATCTTGGTGCCCGCTGCACGGTTGCTGCTTTCCACATCAATCACACGCCCGCTCTTCTCACCGCGCAGCATGAAATACTGTGGCCTTCTACAAAACACAGAAAGATGGCAAAAAATGGCAAAAATGGTCGATTGTAGAATTCAATGTTTCACAAAAAATCAATCACACAGACACTCTTGTCGTCAAGATGCATAAAGTACTACGACCTCCTGCAAACACCATGTCATGGGAACAATTGCAAAAATTGAAAAATTAGTCGATTGTCAAATTTCATGTTTCACAGAAACATCAATCACACGACCACTTCTCAAATCCCAAAAATGTTCTAAGCACGGCCCAGCTGGTACTCACTGGAAGACGACGTCCCACAGCTGGTTGGCCTTGCCGTGCAGCTTGTAGACGCAGATGGGCACGCCGACCGTCGTCTTGGCTCCGGTGATGTCGAGCGCGCGCCCGTCCTTGTTCTTGATGAGCGCGGGGCTGCCCTCGAGGAAAAACTGCTGCGCTGCCTGGTTGGCCATGTGGGGCTGCATGAGGGCGCTGCCATCGCCTGCAAATGTGCGCAGACCGTGAGTGCATAATGTGCGCGGGCCGTGAGTGCATAATGTGCGCGGGCCGTGAGTGCATAATGTGCGCGGGCCGTGAGTGCATAATGTGCGCAGGCCGTGAGTGCATAATGTGCGCAGGCCGTGAGTGCATAATGTGCACGCGGGCCGTGAATGCATAATGTGCGCGGGCCGTGAGTGCATAATGTGCGCAGGCCGTGAGTGCATAATGTGCGCGGGGGCCGTGAGTGCATAATGTGCGCGGGGGCCGTGAGTGCATAATGTAACCGATCTATGTATATGTAAGCCTAATGCACTTAATTGAGATTCAAGGGAATGAGGGAGAGGGGGAGACTTGTAGTTCAAGGACCGTGTGTAGCATCAAAGACTATTACACTCTGATTCTGTGCAAGAAGCCGGCTCAGAACCGCGCCGCCTTCTTCAGTTGTGGGTTTATGACTCACCCGGGGAGCTCTGGGCTGCAATTTTCAAGCAAGTCCTTTGTTCTCCGGCTTGCTGGGGATTCATGGGGATGGGTGAAGAGGGTGAAGGACACCTCTCAAAAACCCCCAAAAAAACTTTTTCAGAATTACCTACTTTTACATTTCCATTTATTTTTCCATGTTACTAATCAATCAGTGCCACAGCCAATCCAAACGTTTCAAGAAATAAAATACATGACATCAAGACCAGGATTGTGCAGGGCTCACTGCTGTCCACTACAATACCTTAGTTTGTGTCCACAGGGCTCCTATCGATACATGTCTCATACATGTAGATTCTCACAATCACTCTCATAAAGCGTCAACTTCTAACGCACCAAAAGTATGTAACATAATTACACGAGGATGGAACAACATCTCTGAACTAAATTGGAAAAACTCTGGAAACGTATGCCCTATAATGCCAGATACATATAATAAAACAGTCAGCGAGGATGTGTGACACCCTTGCTGGGAGTTAGACGTTGACTTGACAGTGAATCAAAATTGGGACACCGCATCCGCACGGTGGCTCTGTCAGCTAAGGCGCCAGTTCGACATGCGCGCGGTGGCATGTTCAAGACCCGGCGGCTACCAAGTAGTGGTGGTGTTGGACAACCGTATAGGCGGAGTGTCTACTTCCTACCGGCGGCGGAGATGCAGAGTCCGCTCGCCTTGTTGCGCACGGTCCCGCTGATGGCGTCCGAGAACCAGAACTGCCTCTGGTCACCCTCGTTGCGCGCCACAGTGACGATCTTCGCCCCTGCCGAGTCGCCCTCCACACCCAGCGCACAGCCGCTGTGCTTGCTGACCAGCTGAAAGAACTTCGCCTCAGGCATTCTGCACAACGGGCCAGGGGCGGTTTGACATTATAAGTGAGTGGGGATCAGGGTTAGGTATGCCGGGGGGGGGGGGGGTTGAGGGAGTTTTATCCCCCAGCTCGCATTTGAACCCTCCTAGTTTGCGTTGGAACCTCCATGGGGGGGTTCAACCCCCTAGCTCGCATTGGAATTGGAACCTCCCTAAGACTCCTACGACTGGAGGGAAAAACAAGTCGACCTCCCTAGTGCTTTTTCAGCAAATCTGACCCTAGTGGGGATGCATACCCCCGACCTGCACGAAAACTTTTTGCGAAAAAAACCTTTTGCGGATATCTTTTTTTCCCACTTTCTTCTTCTTCAAGAACTTCGCCTCCGGCATTCTGCAGTGTTATTTCAGAATGTTAATTTATGTTTGCTTGCTGAAATGAATGTTTTTAAGAATGTTAGATATTATGGTTTGTTCACTGATTAGGCTTGCTCGTATAAATTAGGCTTACCTTCAAGTATTGCAGTGCGATAGTCTTGTGCTTATACTAAACTTTCCTAATTTGAGGGCCTCAATGTAAGCACAGATACTGACCAATACCGGTACGCGTAGTTATCAAACTAAAATGCGCACATATAGAAATCTAAAATAGAACATTACAGGCTGGTGTAGAAAATGTGTGTACTTATATGTCTCATTTATGAGACGACTGATATTAACGAATGATCCAAAAAGGTCAACAGCAACTCCCCCCCTCCCCCCGCCTTGCAAGTTGTGCATGAATATGCTAAATTCTCTACCGGAGGAACTTGCGCGGGCTCAAATCGACAAGTTGTGAAAAATACAATTTTTGACCTAAAATGTGCAGTTTTAAAATGCATACATTAAGGCCAGGGTCTACTGCAGAGCACCCGATAGACAAAATGTTAACCCACATGAAATAGGGATATAACGAAATTGAACTAATTTAGCGGCGTATCTTCGTCTTCATTGTTCTGCCGCATGACAAGTCGTTGGCGCTCAAACCTTCCATTCTAGGGGATCATCTGCTCTTTTCTTGATCTCTGCATACGATTCTTTCTCAGGCAGGTCTTTTATCATCCCGATACGCAGCCTTCCCTGTCCTCTCTTGCCCTCCATTCGTTTATCCATCACATCTCTCCGCAATCTCTCTCTCTTCTTATTACACATGACCATCATTACTTTGTTAGCTGAGACAGGAAGGACTTCATGATATACATGAATATCAACTTCTCAAGTAGACTAAGCGTACAGTGTATATAAGCCCAGAACGTCCGTCAAACCTGCATCACTACAATGAACACAGGCCTAACTACCAAATCTAATTTTTAAGATATCAGTGTGATTCGATGTTCGGCGCTTAGATCTCTGATTATTAGCAACTTACTGCAATAGGAAAAAGTCTGGTGCATTGTCATAATTAAATTGGTCACTAATTAAACCGCTTACCTTCAAGTACTGCAGTGCCTCGTGCCTACTCAACTTTGCTAATTTGTGCAGTCTGCACCCAAGAGATGAATGTGCCCGTGGTAGTCCTGCAGCGCTGCGTATTAACCCAGATCGGCGAAGCATAGCTCAGAGCATGCCGTGGCATGTCGCTGGAACAAAAAATTGAAGGGGCGGGGGGGGGGGCGGTGGGCGAGCGGATATAAAAAGAGAAGGAAACAATATATAAATGTGTGAATACATTTCGCGGTTCTGTCATTTAAAAAAATTACCATTATAGCGTCCCAAAAAGTAGGGTGTGCATTATGACGAGAGGGGGGGGGGGGGAGGCGAGTGCTCCCTCGTTTCCCGACGTAGCGGCGCTCCTGGCTATATGGTATACGATGAGCTCAGCGGAAAATCCATTCCATGACGAGGGGCCAGGGGCAATTTTTTCCCCATGAGGTCAAACGCAAGAAAATTAACCTTCAAATTATTGATGGTCGACCGTCATGCATGGGTGCACGATGACCTCGAGATCTCGGCCCTCTTAAGCTCTCCGTCAACAATTATCATTGATGCTACACTTTTCTAACGAATCTCTGAAGCGATTGAAACCTCATACACTACCCTCTCCCTCGTTTACCCCTCCGGTCAGGCTCAGAGTGATCTAACCATCCGATGCGGAACAAAATTGTCCCCCTCCTAAACCAAAAGCCTAGTTACGTGCACGCCACTGGAACAGTTGGAAGAACTTCTTAGCTGACGTAGGCTACAGGGACTAGCCCACTCTAAGGGAGTCTTGCTGTTTCACGCATAGCGGTAACTCACAGCAGTCAGGCTCCTATAGGCCTACATGCTAAGCAACTGCTTTAACAGCGTCTAGGCTACAGATCTATGCTCCTCAGTAGCCTAGCTAGTGGCTGATTCAGCTAGTAAGAGCCGTAATGGGAACCATGGCCCCCAACTCCGGCAAATGCGTTAATTGTATCCATATTCGTCGAATACTATCTCTGTGTGTACGACGAAATATCTCCCCACCCCCATTCCCCACCTCTCCCATTTGTGTTAAGTCTACCTGTCGCCACGACGTGTTCCGTAGATTTTGACACGATTTGTTTACTTTCGCCCTTCTTCCTTTCCTTTGGAAAGAAAGTCTAACAGAATTGGACTTCTGTTCTACCCCCACCCCGCTCGCGATTTTTTGTGAAGAGAAGTTTGCGAAGCTTGTGTATCACAAACTGTCCCCGTTTACGCTCAAATTGTCAGTAGTGCTAGTCCCGCTCCAATGTTACTAAACCAATCAGCGGATTTGCAACTTTTCGAAATTGTGTTTGTTGCTGGTATGCTTGAATCAGATTCTCGCCTAAGCCAGGAACAAATACATTAATCAACTTTGCCTCAGCCTAATATTCGTTTACGCAGGGCGTTCGCGTATTGTATTCCATCTCTTCCATCCCTTCCATCTCTTCCATCCCTTCCATCTCTTCCATCCCTTCCATCTCTTCCATCCCTTCCATCTCTTCCATCTCTTCCATCCCTTCCATCTCTTCCATCCCTTCCATCCCTTCCATCTCTTCCATCCCTTCCATCCAGTGATATTTCCATGAATGGAGATAGTATTGGGAATTGAATTAGAAGTTATTTTTTTTATAAGAATGGAAATTAGGAATGGAATTTATTTGAGAATGAAAATCTGAAATGAAATAAAATTATTTGGTAAGTATTGCAGTGTGTGCTGAGGGGGCGCTAATAAGCACCCATATAGGCATATAAGCATATAAGCACCCATCCAGGCCCGGGACACGCCCTGCCGTGATGTAGGCTAACGGCCCTTTGCCTCCAGCAGCAATTACTGAGTACAGATATACATGTAGGCATATAAGCTAGAGCATGCAGACTATTAATAATAATGCATTAATAACTTATAACTGTAACGTAAGAATGGAGTTACGAATTGAATTGGGAATTATTTTCAAAATGGAAATATCACTGCTTCCATCTCTTCCATCCCTCTTCCACCCGAGCAGATCTTAACAGACATCTAAAATGAGCTTACCGGCTTGGTTTAATAGTTAAATGTAGGCTACAGCGGGTCGCAAGTTCAGCACAGGAAGACGATGCAAAGGATCATGGGATGCACTCAACATCCCACGCTGCGTCTGGCTGCCTGGTGTAATGCAACCTCAGGCATAGGCAGCAGCAGCAGCCACATTCATGGTTGTAAGGCTGTAGCCTGTACAGCACATTGTGTCGGGCTAGACTGCTCCGAGCAATAATTTCAGTTAGAGACGTATTAAGCGGCAATAAAAGGCAGAAAAGGATTAAATTAAAGAACGAACCCCTGCAGACCGGGGCAAAAAAGAGAGCAGGCCCAATGTTCAGTTAAATTAAGTTTTCTCACAAACAATTTTTTCAATATATTCTTGACGTTAAGAATTTATAATGGGTTAACTCATTCGAATGAAATTTAATAGACAAACAGAATTTGAAGTTCATGTAGGCTAGGAGTCATACTCCTACGTAAATAAAATCTCAGCAAATAATAAATCTGTTCTTAATCAGTCGCACAATACTAGTGAATATTAAACAGTTCTAAACAGTTCCCGCACCTACGATTCAAGCAAATGATGTTTTTCCATCTCCATTTGCAGGACATATTCTTGGTGCGTTAAAACTGCAGTATACATACATACATACATAAAAATAACTATTGTTCAACAGCGAGGCTTGTGTGTTGATCCATGAGGGTACTAACTTTAGCCTATAAACAAGATTTAACATTTAGGGCTGGTTTCTCCAACACGGATTTAATGGTGGTTCAGGATTTAACCCACCTTTTTGCATAGGTTAAATCCTGAACCACCATTAAATTCGTGTTGGAGAAACCAGCCCTTATTAGTCATATCTCAAACTAAATAATATGTATAACATTACCTATGCATCAATGCAAAAACACAAAAATTATATGTGCTAACAGTATAACTGAGATCGACAGAATGAAAGCAATGAAATTGTGATCAAAATTTAAATATCAGACATCTAGCGATCACGTTAAAGAAGCAAGGAACAATGAAATCATTCAAGATTATAAAAAGAACCAGCAATCTACAGATCTTCAACAGATATTCGCACCACACCGAGTAACGTCAATAATAATTCGCACGCCATATTCATCAAAACTTACATGTACTGCAAACAACAACAAAATGCAATTGACTAAAATAAAGCACGAGATCAATGACATATCAATATTTATTAACTAGACATGGCGATTTATTGACAACGGAATGGGTGGTGAAGGAAATTTGAAATCACGAAAAATAATAATGCCTACAAATCGAATAAATGCAAAGCTCAGAGTGTCGCTAAAATTTGAGCTATTTGCTTTAACATTATTTTAGAGCTATCCTTCAACAGTGCTTGAATACAGATTATAGATATACACATAGATTTGTCAGAGCAGTAGCCCAAAAAAGGCATAAAAATACAGATATATTTAGCTAGAGAGGCGGTTTAGTCATCCGAGCGCAGGTCTTTTGTTTGTCTCTACTTTTGCAAACGACTGTAAATAAACTTGCTACGCTAATTAAAACTTTTTATTATATATTTTAAAAATTGTTTTAAAATTTTGTTTCTAACTAAAACTCATCGCATTTAATGACAAAAAGCCTTAGATCGCTATATTTATCAGTCATTTGTGCCATTAATGCCTTATAGCATTCACAACTGCCGTAAAAGGCGACTAAAGAAGGTGGAGCGGTTCTGTGCGGGCTCCCTTGCACAGAACCAGACTGTATATAGCTTTGTGCTACACATGATCACTAAACTACAAAAAAAACAAAAAACAGATAGACACTACAGGTATCGCTTCTTTTCCATGTTATATCATATTACATAATCAAATTTCCAATCTCCGATACATTTTATAATGCTAATATCCATTTTTTCACCATCTTGGTAACCAACAATTGCCGTCTCAAGGCACTTGCAACTGCGGAGATCGAGTATTATCGGCAGTAAAACGCAATCACAGCAAGAACAGAAACAAGAATGAAAGATATCTGTAGTAACAGCAAACTCGTAACATCCCCATTAAAATAATCCAGGAAGACGATAGAAGAAAAAATTAATATCCAGTTAAACGTTGGTGGTAAACATGACTTTGGCACAGAGAGGCGCAAGTGTCGCTGTATCTTCTTGATTTTTATACACGTAGCATACACTGCACGCCAGTGGCTCCCAACCTTTTAGAAAGGCGGATAAAAAAAGGTTTCTGCCAGCCTTCGCAGGTAACACATGCAGCGTATGTCCCCACCCCCCCCCCCCCATTCACTTCGGACGCAAAACTTCTGGTTTATATGGTCAAATGAAGCTGTTAACCATCACAACAAATTTCAGTCATAGTAGCAACCCCCCCCAATATGTATGTAAGAGCAATATTAATTACTGCTCTGACTATCATTAATACCAACGCGTCCCGCAGACTATCAATTGAAAAAGATTTTGCCATTAGAAAAAGGCTCTAACTTCTTGCGAAGAAAGCAAACATCACAATTTCTTTCAGATACTAATTTGCCTCATGGTCGGCGGGCAATTCTGAAAGTGTCAGCGGGTAAATTGTTACCCGCGGGTAACGCGTTGGGAACCCCTGCTGTATGCAGTGCCAGCGCTGCATCAAAACAAAAAATTAACAAAAATTCCCCCAAAAAATTCTATTTTGTTGGGCCTTACTTTATTTTGCAAATCACTCCTATCTACTGTCCCCTTCTGGTATACTGGAATATATAAAATTGATCGCTCTGTTCTTCACCATAGAACCATTAAATTAACTTCAAAAGATGAAAGATCAATAGGAAATTCCCTAAAGGCTTTCGCCAGTTGGCAACAAATTTGGCCAACTGCAAAATAATTACTTCGTTGCGATTTTAGTTATACCACACATCAAATGTATGGCAGTTCGTATGTAATTTAAAAGTTGTATATCGCCTCCTCCTGCATTTAACAGAAATTGTGCAAAAAATGCGAGGATACAAACTGCCAGTCTGAATATGACCAATCATAGAGGGTAGAAGAGAGCGCCATTTTGTGTCGCCATTTTGGATTGGCAATGCTGAAGAAAAGACGGAACTCATTGTAGAAAGGCTTTGACAATAGCTTCGTGCCATGTATTATACTGCTTTAACAGCACAACGTGGGAGTAAATATAGCGCATGCATGAAATGGTATACACCACTGTCGACAAACTTCGAGTTCTCATTCGTTCGATTATCTGCAAAAGAAGAAAAAAAGATGTAGTCGCAGGCTTATGCCAAGCATGATGTAACGTTTTCTTAGCTGATAATCCAAGATCTGAGCCAACTCGAGGCTTACTCGTAATGGTGCATACCAGCATAAGTCTTGTTGTTTGACACTTGTTACATATCACACGTTACGATTACAATGGAAGAAAAACACTGGAATACTACTAACACTACGTTCTGTAATAAGCTATGGCGCAAAATGTCAGCATACACACCACCGCTAGATACATCGCAATAACAGCAAGATAATTACAGAATAAGACTTCACAAATTGACTAGAATGTACAATCGCACAATGATCGAATTATACAAATTAAACTAAAAATGATAAAAAACGCAGTTATTATACAAATGTCTCGTTTATTGCACTTACTGGCACACTGGTATAATCTCTCATATATTTGTAATATCCTTAATTGTTCATTTTCTGGCTCTGTAGTAGGTTGTGTCAAATCAAAGCACTTTCGACGATCAAATAAATAGCCACAAAACTCAAAATTACAGACGTAATACTATTTTCTGCGACAAGACATAATTTTGAAATATAGTACCTGATTCACGAAAGCATCCTAGGAACCCTTAGTCTTAAGAACTTTCAAAGTAAATCTGAGGGTAATCAGGATAAGTAGCCCTAAACCAATCTTATCATATGTCACTTAAAACTCACTGTCACACACAGATCGAATGATGACGTCACAAAGTCGAGTTGTAAAAAGTGCGACTTTAACAGCAATAATAAAGAACGAATTGTATTAATAGTAACGAAGTAATAACCTACATCCCTCTTATGCCCGTATTCACCTTGGCCGGTAAACTAGACGTCAGTAAAGTTTTCACAAGAGTCGAGCTTTCCTATCAGAAAGTTAGTCATTAAATTCAATCTCTCTCTCGCTAGTGTAGTGCTAAACGGAAAGTCCCTAGCATCCAGCTTCCCAAATCCCAGCTCTCCATACCTGGCGGTCCTCTGCCATTCTCTTCATATTTCCATACAAATTTCTTTCCATTATCCAGTATCCAGTATCCAGTGTCGCTAGGTGATAATCATCGTCCAGGATAATTTATTATTCTGGTTGGCAACGGGAAGGGCATCCGGCCGTAAAAACCCAAACCCCAATATAAACGTCTAACCTGTGTTAACATGGACACGGCGTTACAGGCTTGCCTGTAACGCATAGGAATGGACGTCAAAAACTATGATTATTATTATTATTATTGTTATTATATATCCATCATTTCTACTCCCTTACGTCCCCTTATCCTTTTGCCCCCCATTATTTTCTCCAGTATTTCTTTCTTCAATCCCTCTCCTTTCACTATGTGCCCAATCCAGTTCTTCTTTCTCTGCACAATCATATCCTTAGTGCTTCTTTTTCTCCAACTCTCGAAAACACCTCCTCATTCTTCTTTTTCTCTGTCCAAATACAACAACATATAAACTATCGCCCATGCACGAAACGACTTCATAACAATTTTTAAACCAGAAAACGTGCTCCTAAGAACAATCGTAGCTTAGCAGCAACGGTGAACACCAGCATAAGTATTCTTCTCAAACACACGTCTCCGGTGTAGGGTTTACCCTGCGTATCTGCCGAGTCATGGCCGCCAGCCGCTCTGACCCAAACATGTACCCCCCCCGGCTATACCCCCGCCCCCCATCCAACCTCTCCGAATCAAACGACCCCCGCTGATCGTCCCCCGCGATTGGCCGGTTCTCTCTCAACCTCTCATTGGCTACCCCTGACGTCACCGACGCCTGCCTATCAAACGATCGTTCTGACAACTGACGACCGACGCGATATCCACCCCCCTCTGCCGTATCCCCCCCCCACGCCCCCCGTCCCACAAACTCTCTCGTTTTACTCCTCCCTCGATCCGACGCCGCCCCCCGATCCTGATTTGCGTTTGCCCGATCGGCTTCGGCGCGCCAGATTCCCCCCCTTCCGGCTGCAGCCGCTTCCGATTCGACGGAGCCCGCAGATGCCGTTCCGCGCCGGTACTCGGTGCGCCGGCGGTCGGATGACGTCATCGAGTCGACAGAGCCCTCGCGCTGGTAGGGGTGGTCGCCGGCGCAGAGGTGGTGGGGGGGGTGGCGGTCAGACTGGAGCGAGTCGGCGGAGCCCTCGCGGCGGTACTCGCGTGGGGGGTTGGGGGCAGCACCGCTGCGCGCCAATTCACCTGATGATAAACGCAGTCTGTTCGCTCTATGTTTTTATTTATGAGTTTTTGAAGGTAATTTCTATATTCAGAAAAACAGCTCTATCATATAATCAGTTCAGTAAAATTTGATAAATTTTCATTTGTCTGTACAGTGTACACATGCATCTCATTTATCAATATCTAAATGATCACGATTTAGACAATAATATTTCTTATGAAAATAATAATTGATAATGAAGTCTTGAAGCGTCTAATCGTAAAAAATGTAATTATTAATAAACTTTACTTCACCAAACAATGGTTGCAATCAAAATAACAAGAAAAAAACCAAAAAATTTTTTAAGCCCTCCGGGTGGTCTTTCTGCTATACAGTACAATTCATTGGTTAATTTACATAATTACTACAATTAATTAGCATAAAATAAAAATATTGATTATAAAAATACATGCGGCACTAAAAGAGCGATTGACCTTCATGATATTTCAAAGCTAGTGCTATTTTTTGCATGTACTGCCATTAGAGATTCAAACAAAAGTACCTGCATATGAGACGCTTTTCCGCTGACAACCTCCATCCCTCCCCCCCGTGGCTGTAGAGTGGCCTCCGCTCCCCCCGGAGTAAACCCCTCCGCCCCCTGAGTGACCCCCACCCCCCCCACACTGAGAATCAACGGAGCCCTGAGCAGCGGCCGCGGCGGCAGCAGCGCGCTGGCGCCTGCATTAATGGTGCAGTGTGACTAGACAAGTTTGTGAAAGCATAGAGTAGTGTGACTAGATAAGCCTGCACAGCATCGACCAGCGTGACTAGATAAGTTTGTCGCAGCATCGAGCAGTGTGACTAGATAAACTTTTCACAGTATCATGCATTCTGACTGAATATTCAATAAGCAATTGACAGTCTTGTAAAGGTAACAAGCAGTATGACAAGAGAAGATTTTTACAGTATCGTACAGCGTGACCAGATAACCACGCACTAGATCTGCTCTATAACTAGATGAACAACAGTACTAAACTAAAATGTACCATAAACGGCAATAAAATAGACACCAACGAAAAGCTAATTTGAAAACGGCATTATATTTCCAATACAATTGCAAAAAATTAAAAAATAAATTCATGCCAAGTGAATCACTTTTTTAAACCAATGAAAGGGCACGCTACTGCACAGACGCCTCACAAATTTACCGTGAAGTTACAAAGGCAGCGGTTCAGTGAGGACCGCACAGTTAGCTGGGTTGGCTTGCCTGTATGTGTCGCGTCGCTGCGTCTCGTGGATCGACTCTGAGGACTCGTCGCGCTTGAGCGCTCGTTCGCGGTCGTAGTTGAGCGCACCATGACGCCTGTAGCCCTGGTGCGCTCGGGCGCCCTGCCAACATGCATTCACGCATCCTAGAGACTTCACAATATTGAAGGGCTTAGGGCATCGAGAAGCTGTGGTTAAGGAATCAGCCGCGAGTCCCAGAGACCTGGGTTCAAGTCCGGCGCCGGGAACTACGAAACCATGCGTTACAGGCCCTTCAGCACGGCTGTAAAACACACAAGTGTTGCTAGCTGCTAGCCCAGGATGATCATATATTTGGATGGCGTCAGGAAGGGCATCCAGCTGTAAAAATTCAGCTCGAGCAGTTAAAATCATTGTGCAAAAGGTCTAGGCTGTGTGAAAACTTGAACATAGGCGGTTAGTTAGATAATTGACAGTTACTGGCAGACCTAGACTACTACACAAATAATACATAAACCTAACGATTGATGTGTAGTCAAATATAATTCCACTACTGCTAGTTCACTATTTGATTCAGCCAGTTAATTTCAATCAACTGTGCACCGATCAGAGAATTTGATACTCGTCTTGCCTCTCCAGTTGTCCCTCCCCCGCAGCGCCCCTCAAACGACCTTGCGCGACCCGCACCGGATTGCACATATTCCCTGCCCTGACCAGAAATCGGACTTCTCTGCGATCTCGCTGGCTGACCGGGTCCTGCTGGAGGCTCCCGATTGGTCAGATTTGGGTCGCGTCGAGGTGTGTCTAGTGACTGGCTGCGCTTATAAGCCGCTGTCTGTCACGCAAGGAATATAAGATATTTACCTGAATGAAAAAAATTAAAATATAGTCCATTTTTAACCCTATTTTATAATTTAGTCAGAAATTCTAGCTGTTGGCAGATTAATTAAAAGATTAAGCAAAAAGATTAAGGGCTAAACCAGCCCTTAATCTTTTTGCTTAATCTTTTAATTAATCTGCAACACTCCTATGCAAAAAGGTAGGTAAAATCCTGAACCACCATTAAATCCGTGTTGGAGAAATCTGCCCTAAGTTTTTTTACTGGCTGTGAACAAGACAAAGAGATCCTTTTACATTTGATTTCTCTCATTTAATAAATGCACAAACTCGACATTTCTATGAATACATTTCTCCCTCATAAAAACGCCATAACCTATGAATACCTTATTAAACAAAAGGAGGAAGAAAAATGCCAATGCCTATGTATCGGAGACATTTCTCCCACAACTAATAAACTATATAAAACGCCTTACGCTATGAATAAACAAATAATAAACAAAAGATGAAAGAAGGCCAAGCGCGCCTGAGCGGCGGAATCAGTTTGCGGGTAGGGCACAATGTGGGAGAGGGGGTCGGTGGGAGAGCGGACTTGCTGAGTGAAGTAGAACCAGCTCAGCTGTGCCGCTTCGTCGTACTTACTGCACCCCACACACATACAGCACGCCTTTCTTTTCATTGATTACAGCTGATTGCTTCGTGCACTTGTCTACCGGCACAATACAGCATCGTACGCAAGTATACAGTCGTGTGAAACAATGGAGTCAAGCAAAGAGAGAAGACAAAATCTCAACTAAATCATTCTTCAATAATATAAAAAACTTCAATAAAATATAATTGGATTGTCAACAACTATTCGATAACGATTAAATCTTAAGAGATAATATTTTCTTAACGACGTCTTCGAACGCCAATGCAAACTCCAAAATTAGTTTAGTTAGTCAAGTTATCACAGCGCCTCTCCGCTACAGTACCCCCTGCAGGCCGGGGAACAAATAATTGGCTCGCAGGCCAGAGCTCCCCGGGCGAGTCGTAAAAGGCGACTAAAGAGTTTGTTTGTTTGTTGTTGTTTAACAGCACATCGACCCACGAGGGTCATGGTAGTGCCAGACAATGATATGACATGGTCATGTGTTCGTCAAAGTCAGTTTCGCAACGACACTCCGGCGGCTAAAGAAGGTGGAGCGGTTTTCTGCGGGCTCCCGTGCGCAGAACCGGACTGTATATAGTCTGAGTGCTACACATGGTCTTTAAACTATAAAAAAAAAACTCCGCTACAGAAGCGACAGACTTGTCGTCGGTGGCGCTGCTGAGACAGGAGTCGGTGGACGTGGAGGAGCCAAGCAGCGGTACGCCGTACAGTCTGTTGCGGTTGATGTACTCGATGACCGCGTCCTGCACCAGGTACTTGACGGATAGGCCCCGCCTCAGTGCCGTCCTATGGCGCGCGGCACAGCGTGCAATTAATACGCATGGCGCATATTAGTTGAGTGATTAATTAGTGTTGGATAAAAAAAGTATTATCATTGCATCCTTTTGCTAAATAGAGCACCAAAAGAGATAACTGATGAATAGATCCAGCCTCCGGGACGTCCAATGGCGCGCAGCAACGCGCAATTAACTGGTACATATTATATAAGTTGCATAGATTTTCAGTGCTATATGCAAATTATTGCAATCGCTTGCTTTAGTAAAACAATCAAGTCTTAAAAAAAGATAATTGATGCATGGACTCAGCCTTTTTGATGTCCAATGGCGTTCATATAACAAATTAATCACACCCGCAGTCTGGCAATAAACATAGGCATCGTGTGCTTTGGCCTAGTTAAGTGATTTCTGAAAGAGAAACTTGATGGACAGCATATTAATGGAACAATTAAACACGATACTGCACTTATTCAGCGCACATATACAAATTTTTCACACAGTAAATCCTAGAGCCATAATAATAGTTCTAACATAGCAAGTAACTGCAAGAAAAGTTGATCAGTCTACACAGGACGAAGATCACCATCGCATGCTAGAGAAAGAAAACTTACCTGACTCTGGTTGAACTGATTTCATTGACAATCCACTCATTGACTATGTCGATATTATTCTGTAACAGAAAGAGATAAGAGAAAATAAATACGACAAAAAAACAAAAAGAACTAGTAAATTTAGGTGAAAGATTCGGTATATAAACTGCCATAAATTGACATTATAAACGATCACATAAATACAGCTAATGATGCAGTAGCTCTGTTATTCATAAATTGCTTAGAAATAACACCGTGGCCACCCAAATTGCGCACATTTTTTTCTTCAAAAATCTATTCTCATTAGCAGGCATCATGATCATACATTTACCATAATGTATCATTCAGGAGATGACTCTAAACCCTGTCATCTCCATCATGGGTTCTCTTACAAGTTGTAGTAACATTATTTTATACTCCGCATCACGCTGCTTACAATATTTAACTGTAATTTTTAAACTCAGTCACAGGCGAAATACACATAGCAGCCATTATAAAAAAATTACGGTACATACGACTCAGCATCAAAGCCCACACACACTGTCCACGTAGGCGACACTGATATTGGTATTCACCCTTGCGAGTTAACCTCGAGTTGGCTCAATCGGCGGATTGAGTGACGTCACGCTAAGCGGAGGAGATTGACAACGGTCGCTCTCAACTCGCCGATAGACCAACGCGAGGTTAACTCGCAATGGTGAATACCAATATGAATGATTTATGTTAGTATGCGCTGAGAATGATCGCTCAGCGCCTGTATGTCATTGTTTTAGACCTGTCACTTTCAAATCTCATGTTTAGTTACAAGTGCACTTCAAACCTAAAATAGAACGCAATTAAATTTTTATTTGAAGTCAATACACAACACGAGTGCGCACCATATGCTGCGAGAGGAGATCTGAGTCGTAGATAAACCTGCGAGGATTCCTGTCGGCGCGAGTTATAACCACCATGCCGAACCGCGTGACAATCTCAAGAATCTGAACCAACAACACACCGACTGATACACAACACATATTGC
Organism: Chamaedrilus cognettii; assembly: GCA_034695025.1. Classification (NCBI taxonomy): domain Eukaryota; kingdom Metazoa; phylum Annelida; class Clitellata; order Enchytraeida; family Enchytraeidae; genus Chamaedrilus; species Chamaedrilus cognettii. The sequence continues at coordinate 17,558 of JAQIWG010001306.1, forward strand.
AAGGATTACACCTAAATTCATTTACATTTCTACAACAAAATATGTTATTCTCGAGTTAGATGGGGGTATCAGAGGTGGGATCAGTGCATCGACCGGGAGAACGCCTGATGACGCGTCGTCAGGCGTTCTACCGGTCGTCCATGTTACATTGGGTCATCAGAAGCGGGATCAGGCCGTCGACCCAGTAACTACCATATAGACGCATTAAATAACCATCGCTTGAGTGAAGACACGTCGACCGGTAGACCGGTCATCGCTGACGATGCAAAGTGACACATTGGGTCGTCAGGGTGGGATCACTGAAGAAGTCTACTGGTCGACGCTCTGCTCCCACGTCTGATGACCTAATCTAACTTTATCTTTATGCACACGTGAGGATGAAGAAAGCATCAGTATGCACCACAGAGATCGTATTACATTTAACTTAAGCCTAAGTACTTTTTTTACTTATCTTTACTCATGGCTACACAACATGTCTATTTTGTATGAATTAAATTTTTTCACATAAGATTGATGCAGTTGGACGCAATTTCTGATCACTATATAATTTAACCAAAAACATATAATCCAAGTAAAATACACCTTCATGATCACATCACACTACATCACACACTGCTTCGATAAATTTAAATCTACATATATGCATTTCCCTTGCAGATTTCTTCCACTTGGCAGGTCCCTGGCACCCAAATGCACATAACTTATGTACATTCACCAATGGACACAACTTACCTCGTAACCCCTACAGGCCAGGGAACAAGGAATTGGCTTGCAGCCCAGAGCTCCCCGGACGAGTCGTAAAAGGTGACTAAATAGAGAAGGGGGAGCTGTTCTGTGCCGGCGCTCTTGCACAGAACTGAACTGTATATAGTCTCAGTGCTACACACGGTCTCTACACTAAAAAAAAGCAAAAAAAACGACTCACCTCGCTATCTTTGTATTGACCCGGTGCGGCGAAGGACTCGAGAACGTCGGCTCCACACAACAGCCTCAGCTGGGCCGGACCCTCCGACCGACTTGACTGTCCGCTCAAAGCACTGTCCCCTGTCATAAACAAAGGTTTTAATATTGCCCGATTTTAGATTTTATTCTGAAATACTTATGACAATATAAATACACATTATGAAATGTTTTGCATTAAAGCCGTTAACCATAACTATTAAGATTTTTGTTTAATATCGGATCACGCATTAGCATCGAAAACTTTGGATTCACATGGAGGTATAATATAACAATTTAGTATGCCATTGCCAGCGTCAAGGAATTAAATTTAAGGTCTTTTGCGTCTCAAAGCTACCTTCTCAAATTTAGCCATACGAATGCGTGATCCAAAGGATCGCTAAGATATTTTTTTTTTCAAGACACTTTCTACGTACGTCCTATTATCATCAGCTCAGATGAATTATATTTTAGAATTCAGGGTGACTGCACGTTACCGAGATATAGCCTGTTTATGTTTTGCATCAAATTTTGCTTAAAATATCCAAATATCTTGTTCGTTCGCCTTAGACCATCACAACCTTAGTGCCGCATTCTCTTTTCTTTCATTCATTCAGTAAATAGCCTATTGAATAATTAATATAAAATTAGTTTATATCTAAGAATCAACAATTTACGTGAAAAAAAAGTAGAAGAAGTTTCTTCTTCTTCTAATTATAATAGAAAGAAAAAGCGAAAGAAAAAAAGGAAGACGGTTTTTTTCTTCATTTCGGTTTCTTTTTCTTCATTTCAGAATTTACCTGAGTTGACGTTCTGTGCGGTGGACGCATTCTTTGCCAGCGCAGCAGCGGTAGAGTTGATGACTTCCCAGTGATGCCTGAGTACAGCCATACCATCCATCATCTGACCTTGCTCTGATTCCCATGTATCCAGCCTGCAACATTAACATATAGATCGCATTAACACATTGATCCAAACACGACAGACTATGTGAAAAGTCTCACACTATCAACATGTCAAGTGGAATGACACATATGTCTCTTCAGCGGATCAATATCTGAAACAAATAAAAGTTTGCTATTGATACTAAACTATTGAATATTGATACTAAACTAAATTATTGATCAATATTTAGTTCAAAAAGAAAAAGACGACAAATTTATTCGTTGTCGCAAAACAGCGAACCGACACTCAAATACACTTACAACGTACACTAAAATCGTGGTTTCATAAATTTGATTACATATGGCATAAATAGGCACTAAGCTTAGATGCAAATAGTGCTAGTTTTAAGTCTCAAAACATCTAAAAACTGTTCATTTGCATGTGTCACATATAAAGCATTCAAGCCAGTATGTACAGCGTTGCTATCGATCATCAAAATGTTTCCCATCCAGTAGTTTTTCTCGGCATAAATCATTTCCCTGAATCAAATGAATTCGAGTGCAGCGATATCAGAAGAAAGTTTCCACTGGAAATTTTTGTCAAGCAAAACTTTTTTTCTCAAAATTTTCATGGGGGTAAATCGCATCCCACAAAATATTCAGTAAAACATGAATTATTCTGCAACAAAGTATCATCAGATAAAATACAAAATAATAATATGAAAAGTACTGCACCAAAAAATTGCAGCTTATGACGTCAGACAGAACTTTCAGCAAAATCTCTCCCCCACATAATTTCTTGCATCTTTCGTGTATCTTTTGACCCTTGGGAGAAAACATGTAGCTTACATCCCTGTCTGAATGTATTCGCTACAGAGGGATTTACAGCATGAAACTCCCACATCTCCATCCTACAAGACAAGACAGCGACCGATCTTTGTCCCACGGGCATCGACCGAGTGCTCAATCAATAATTAATCATGGGGGTCTAGAAGAGGTTCAGCAATCCCTTGCATATCGGTCAATTCCTCGCCCTGGCGATTTTTCACCCATAAACACATTCGCAAGCAAGGATCACTTCTCAATTCAATGTTAGGATTAGTTCACTACCGCCAGGAAAAGGTCAAAGATTAAGCATCAAGACTTGAATACAAATTCTTTGGGTTGAATATGAACTCAAAATCGCTGTAAGATAGATAGATAGTTGGATCGCCCATTTGAAAAATTGGCGATCCAAAATCCGATCACGCATTAGCATGGAAAACTTTGAATTCGTGATTGCTAGCGTCAAGGGGTTAAATTTAGGGTATTGCGCGTCTCAAACACCAGTAAAATTTCGCCACATTAATGCGCGATTAAAAGGACTGCCAAAAAATTCTCAATGAGCCAAATTGCGGCGGAATTAGTTACAAATGCAGAAAAATTGGCGACTGGTATGCAATAAAATGAGTTATCCAAGAGGACTGGCGCATACGTGAGACATTGCCATGCACACGATATCGGCTACGCAGAGAAAAATACCTATGAAAATAAAATTTTATAACTGTGGGAGAAGTGACGTTCTGAAGAATTGGCTTTGCACAAATAAGGGTTCCATAACTTAGGCATTCTACCACAGGCAGAAAAATTGACTTCGGAGAGAATTTGCCTACAGGCAGAGAAATTGCTGGTGCTAAGGAATTAACGAGTATCCTATAATCTGTGCATCGAGGAAAGCGACTATTGAATAATGAATTGAGCCCGGAAGTTGAAGCAAAAGCAGCAGAAGCAGCAGCAGAAGCACTGTAACAGAGCCAGGGAGAAATTTACTTCTCAATCTTAATCGTGGAGGAGGGGGGGCATTTCTTGGCGCATAATATCAGATGCGACATCCTTCAGAAAAAAAACTGCGTATGGCGGAGGGGGTAGTGGATGATATTGATGAAGACTCCCTCCGAATGAAGCGCCACATGACAGGGAACGGGCGAGATAACCCCAACGGGAAACTAACTATTCAAGCATACTACAAAAAATTCAAACATTACAGAAATCATTCCTCAAAAACGAATTCCGGCGGACCATTTCTTACCTTTGGATTAGATCAAGGGAACAAATTTTAGAATTTACCGGTAACTTAGTTTTATTTGGTTTTAAAAGTTTACAAACAGTGGGCAGTGCAGTAACGAAGACTATTACAGTCTGGTTCTGTGCGGAGGGCAACGCACACACCGCTCCCCTTTCTTTAGCCGCCTTTTACGACTCGCCCGTGGAGCTCTGAGCTGTAAGGCTTTGTTATCCAGCATGCTGTGGTTTCGACCCCAAAGGAAACATTTACTATTCGAACACACCACAGCACAAAAATCACCCCCCCCAAACCAGTGTCAGGGGAACCATTTCTTACTTTTGCATTATTCTTAGAGGCTAATTTTAAAATTTACCACAATGGGGAGGGCCATGGCCCTCATGTCCCCCCACGTGTCCCCTAGCTCCGCCTCAGGGAGGAGTGGTGAATAATTAAGCAAGCACTTGACGGTGAACGACTATCAGTCCGCTGCCATCAGACGCCTTACAGGACGCCATCCATCACTCTAGGCGGCACCACATGCTGCGATGTAAAGGAGAATTTAATCTGCAAGAAATCTGCCAGCCGTTAGCTGCCGCTGCTGCTGCCGCTGCTGCAACTGTTGCTGTTGCTGTTTCTTCTGCCACTGCTGCTGCTACTGCTGCTGCTGCTACTACTGCTGCAGCTGCTGCAGTAGAGGGGTTTCAACCTTCAAGGCTGTGACAAAATGACAGGATGGAAAGTTAAGCAAGAAGTTTCTATTCTGGGTCCCCAAAAAAAATTGTCAAAACAATTTATGTTTCTCCACGCCTTAATTTTTCACTCGATCTACCCGGTCAGCTAACCCATCTGCTGCACTGAAATATATTAAATTTGCTGCCCTCTTCATCAATGTTGAATCAGTAGATGAACTCATAAAGACAAAGGATCCAAAAAAATTTGCAACCGGAAAAGGCTTCATCAAAAGAGAACAAATTTCACCAACTGCCATAAGAATTCATTTTTGACGAGTGTGACGATCGGCAGATCAAGCCTTGCCAGCATGGAATTACTTTACAATAGAACCATGATAAACAAGCAGCTCCAGGATAATACAAGTTCTCAGCTTCCGATAATACAAGTTCTCAATCTCATTCATAAAAGGTAAAAAAGTGACAAACCAACTAAACTACAGTTGACAGCGAATCACAAAACAATACACTACATGCATATTGCATAAGTTTGGAAATAGCTTAACGCATTCAATCGTTGTTGAAGAGAATTAAGGTGGGGTAACCTCCCGGGGCAGGTGAGCTGAAGTCATTTTTGCCCCAACTCTGGACATCATCTCCTTAATTGATTAAGTGTCGGCTTAATCGCTTCCTCCCCCAAAGGCCCTTCAACTTCCAGAGTACCTTCGTAGGATCAGGGCAAGTGAGGACGTGTGTCCGTGGCTGCAAAACATTTAACCTGTGCTAGCACGGAAAAAATGCAACAAAAAACGGAAATGAAAATGATGATACTAATTGTGTGCGTTTAACCGTGTACACAAAAACCAAAACTTGTATAAATGATATTTACTGAATCCAGGAGGAAGACTTGAGTGCAAGGCGTATCATGGCACATCGGTGCTTGCAGGAAACCAGCTCCTGTTTACAACCATGCAATATGTTCATAGCGAGTTGAATAACTAACTGAGTAACAGTTAGGATGTCCCGGACATGACATTAAACTGTGCCCGGCAGCCCTGCCCCTGCTGCGATCATAGGGCAGACGAAGCGTTGTGGCCGAGTGATCAAAGTCGCTGGTCGTGGATTGCGAGTGTGGCATTATTGTCCATTGCCATTCTAATCCCGTCAGCGGCAAAGATCTAGAGTCGCTTTGTGCACCCTTTAGCAAAAGTGATTTAAATTCGTCAGCCACAAGTGTTCCTACGATGCCCACCAGTCTGCGGTGGAACCACCACCAGCGACCATCAGCTGGTGCAATGGGGCATCACCTTATCCCCGCAAGGGGTTTCCCCGCAAGGGGTTACAACAACAACAGTAACAGTTAGGGGATTTAAGTAAGCTTAATAAGCTTCTTCTCCGGTAAGCCGTAGGTAGGGTTTGCACATGCTGATACATCCAAGTGGCGCCAATTATCAACAGCCAAGAAACTATATTGTAACTTACTCTCGGTGCTTAACTAACATTGGCATGCAATTCAGTTAGTTGCATCGGCAACACAATATTTGCTAAAACGGTGGATCCGGCTGCCGGTGGCGCTTCACGAAATAAATCAAGGAGAAACCCTCGCCTCAGAAAAGTAGAGAGGTTTGTACCAAAAAATAATATTGACAATTATACACCTGAAATGGCGATGCCAATAATATCGCTGCTGGCGCACACGGCAATAAAGAATGAGATTGTCAGAGGCAGCAAAATGACTCTGAAATCAAGTGGATTCCCACTAATTTCTGCAGCCAATGGTAGCATTGCCTACGCCTAAATTCACCATATACCGATCTCTGATGTTCCCCTTTATGTGTCTCATTCAGCGTTGGTGATATCCTTTCTCTGTCCATGGTAATCCAAATTCTTTTTGAATGCACAGCGCCCTAGAGACGATCATGGGCCACACAGGACGTACACGGTGGACCGTATATTGACATCATTGAAAAATTTAACTCAATTAATATTAATATTCAATAAATTCAACCACTTACAAATATCAACATTTAATCAAAACTGAGCATTTAGTCAAAGTTGCTCTAATTCAACAAAGTTTAAAACAGCATCACTTCAAATGAAATCAAATGCGGAGATGAACAGAAGGGCCAAGAATAGGCTGGGGTGGAAGGTTTAGACACCAAAGACCTACCATGTGGCAGAACACCGAACAAAATACTTTAAAAGGAGAAGTGGGGCTGAGTGATGGTGACAAGAGATACGGTTGGGGCTTTTGGTTTGGCTTTCCGAGGCTCCTGAACTTTCATTTAAAATCAACCACAAGAATAGAAATCACAAAAAAAAAATTCCTATCTGAACCACAACTTGCCTTTCGTGTGTAGGCATCGCCGACTGGTGAAATAATGCCGGCGACAACGTTGTAGCGCCCGGTGCTATTGAGGAAATCCTTCGCCAACTCTGAAGAGCAACAAGAATTTGAGAGTCGATGGCACAAATTCAATCATAAATTCATACCTAATTTGAACACAAAATATGCTTTTATCCGCAGTTTAACTCACTGAAATTAGCAAGGCCGCCAATGAATTGATTAAGTTCAAGCAATAACGGCTAGGCCCCTACGTGATAAAAAAGAACTATTGACTAAATTATCTTTTCTTAAATGGCAGATATTATCACTTTTTGCATCATAAGTTAGGATTTCATAAATTTCGGTTAGGGTTTGGGCTAGATCTAGTGGATCAAGTAGATTCCCACAAATTTTTGTGGGTTTACCTGGATTAGATGGGTTTAGGGTAAAAGTGAGATTTCAATCAATATATCGTCGCTTAATTGCAAAGATACATCAAAGCAGTCTTAATACTTCTAAGATATTTCACCTTGAAAGTTTTGCATCATTTCCTGTGTTATGCGGTAAAGTGCATAACTGTGTCACTGACATTAAGAACCCACAGAACCCTAAGAACCCCTAGTAAGCTGCAGCCACAAAAAAGATGACACGATCACACGCTATCTGCAATTAAAAGTACACAGATGTGTACCAGAGCCTATGTGCACTTTATCATTGCTACAATAGCCACGGGGCTCATTCACGTAGATATCTTATGACAATCTTAGTCGTAAGATTGTCTTAAGAGAATCTTTGGAAAATCTTATC